>PNEQ01075682.1:0-31723 GCA_003012365.1 Medauroidea extradentata
ATCAAGAGTAAACAGTGTGCTAAAAGCATTTACTTCAGCTGACCAAGAAGCCCGTCTTCTTCAGTTTGGAGGCCACCGCATAATATTGCCATGTGATACTCGATGGTGCAGTAACAGAGATGCCTTTCTTTGCTTAAGACAAAATCTGCCAGCAATGAAAAAAGTAATTGCCCATGGAGTAACAATTGACCCAAATATCATAAACCTCATGTTTGACAAAAACTTTTTGAAACAAGTTGATGATGCTATTGCAATGTTTGAACCTGTCTGCACCTTAATAAACAAGTGTCAGCAGAGCGAGTCTAGCATAGCTGATGCAGCTGAAGAATGGTTGCAACTGAAGTTGCCACATGGTTATCCACATCTTGAAGAAAAGGTTAACAAGAGAAGAGCATACGCTTTAACTACTTATGGCATGGCTGCAAACATGTTGCATCCAGTTTATAGAGGGAAGAGATTATCAACCAAACAACATGATGAGGTATGTAGTAAACTAGCAAGTAGGCTTAACTTCTACACTAATCAGAATAGGTGGCTACTACAAAAACTCATTGCCCAATTCCCTTCCCCTTTCCCTTTCTGCTTTTTTTCATGACTAGCCTTTCAAATGTGTGTGTATATATATATATATATATATATATATATATATATATATATATATATATATATATATATATATATATATATATATATATATATATATATATATATATATATATATATATATATATATATATATATATATATATATATATATAAAAATTAAGAAAATTTTCGTGACCAACAAAAATGAACTATGGAAACGGGGAAATGATGGGAACAAAAATGATGTGCCTGTTGGCAGGTCAGGTTTGTACTCAAGTGTGAAATCCCATTCTCTAGCTTTTTTCCCACTGCATCTTTGAAGTTTCAGCAGTTTATCTTCTTAATATCTAGTATCTCAATTCTTCTTCTACCAAGGCTTCTTGTTCCTTCCAATTCTCCTTCTACCAAGGCTTCTTGTTCCTTCCAATTCTCCTTCAATCACAATATATCCCAACCATTTTTTTTCCTCTTTCTAACATCTTTGGAAATGGTCTGCTTCTCTTTCACTCTATTCTGGACAGAGTCATTTTGTTGATGAAATACAAGTTTGGAATCTAAATTTTATATTCTTTTCTCTTTTAGGTAGAAGACTTCCTTTTCAATGAACTTGACGCAAAAGGATTGGAAGACTTGGCCAGTTTCAAAAATTTAGCAGCAGGAAGTGTGTTCACAACACTAAAAACAAAAGGAGTCTATAAACCATCTGTATTTTGGGAGCTTGCAAAACGTAAACATCCAGTATTAAGCACTCTTGCTTTGAAACTGCTAAATATTCCTGCATCATCAGCACAGTTGGAGAGAGTATTTAGTAACTGGTCTTTCGTTCACTGTCCATTGAGGAATCGATTAACCTTTGAACGTTCCAAGAAGTTGTTGCACGTCTACCACACATTAAAACTTTCTGATGTTGCTTCTGATGAATATTGAAATGTTCTAAGATCATACATAACTAAATGGCGTATTCATTTGTACATAGATTTCCAGAATGTGATTTCTTTTAAGTATCACTAGATGACACAGTGTGTAAGACTATACATAATGTAGTATAAATGGCCTATTCATTTGTATATAGATTTCCAGAATGTGATTTCTTTTAAGTATCACTAGATGAAACAGTGTGTAAGACTATACATAATGTAATCTAAATATATATTTGTAGGCTATATAAATTTCCGGTATGTGATTTCTTTTTAAGTATCACTAGATGAAACTTTGTGTGTCCTTTCATGAATGCTTTCAATTTATCATAAAGCTATAAGTAAATTTCACCATCATTAGTATAATACCAATTGGTGTACAGAGGACAAAAAGACACTTTAAAAAGCAGGCTGTAAATATATGAATATTATACATATAGAATATATAGAAAATTCAATATTGTACATGACATATTCTACAGTAGAATATACGCGTAGAATATACATATTCTACGCTGTATATTCTACTGACCCAACCCTGCTCATAGATGTAAGAAACTGTATTTGCATAGATGTTCGTTTACCGTAGATGTGACAATACAGATAACAAATAGTGAGCTGTGATTGGCCAGTACAATGAGAGCATTATAACCACACAAGCAGATTAAAATTTTTTGTCTTAATCCCTTGTTCCAGTCTGCTGGACTATTCAGAGTGCAGCGAACGAAATCGCTTGCGACTAGTTTAACGTCCAGCATTCCAAATCTCGCACACACCAACTCATGCACGATATCACCACTTGACTGAAGTGTAATAGTCTGAGAAATCAAACTTTTTCCAGCATAAGGCCCAGGTGATGCACCCATCTAGAAGGCCTGTGTCTATCCCAGCAGACTGTCAGGAGAGACTAATGATTCTTTCATCCTACAACGTGATAAGCATTCCACTGGTGAATGAAGAGTTTTTTTGGTCAGTGCTTAACACATTCAGGTCTTAAGCGTCAGTGAGGGGTGACATGACGTGAGTATGGAGCAGCACTGGAATGAATGGGTGGGGGAAATGGGAGATCCCCAAAATAACCTGCCGACCAGTGGCATTGTCCGGCATTGGCTTTATTCCCAAATGCAAAAATCTGGGGACCAACCCTGCTGGAAATTGAACCCGGATTGCCTAGTTGGGAGGCGAGAGGTCTGACCCCTTGACCACTATGGCCCCCACTCCACTGTTGTTGCAGTCCAAGGACATGTTGGGGCAGCTGGAGATACATCTATGTCCAAAAGTACAGGCTGTTGACAGAGCGGGAGCTATTGTCGTGGCATCCCTTTACAGTTTATACAATTTAAACCTAATGATCACTTAGCACACGAGACCTTCTGTAATTGGTTTTCCCCTTCAATTTTCACTCCTGTGGTACCTTCAGATATTTTGATGTATAGTATTTCATATGGCACACGCCAAGAAGTAGTGAAACTGTATTTTGTAGCAATTTATTGTTCATCGTTAAGGTTTATGCTATGTAAACACGAGTGGAAATAAACACAGCATGACATTTTCTGATTTAACATATGTTTTCAGCTATAGTCTACAGAAGACTCTTTATGTTGAAAAACTGTAATAAGCTGACACAACTACAGTGAAGCATATTTAATGTATTATTGCATACGCTTTCAGGTGGAATCTCAAAACTTGATGTCGGAGGAGTTGCTCTTAGAACATGTGAATATAGTGAAGATACAGAAAGAGGTAATATTGGTTATTGTAAATGAACTTTTTTCATCAGCTTCCTAAGACTGGACTACTAGTTTGTCCTGTGTTTCTGTTGATCCCATAAGCCAAAGAACATAGTTCAATAAATATTTGTACATAGCTGATTGTATTTTGATGCTTTAAATATTCTTTGAATGTGAACTACACTAAATGAGGGTATTTTAGTATCGTCAAAAGTAATGCTACGCAGTGGAAGCTGTGAAAATTTTTTGTGTACAGTAAAACCTTAATATTGTGACCCCATTTACTACAATCTTAGTGAAACGTTTTGGTTATAAATGGGATTAAGATAGATAATTTTGATCTTTGAAAGAACTGTGCAATGGGAGTTCATGACTAGATTCAGTTTCAGTCATAGTCATAAATAATTTTGTGGGGGGAGGGGAATCAGTACAAAATAAATAAATCAATATGTATATATATATTTATTTATTTAGTTTCTTATGACTAGGGCGAATGACAAGGAGGAGGTTAAATGATACAGCTGTGTAAGACCCAGAGTTGAAGGGAGCCTCTCTTACTACTGAACCCGGCCTTTTAAGATCTGCGATTCATCTTATAAAACTGCTCCACTATTGGGCATTTAAATTTACGCAGCCTGTCACTCACTAATGATTAAACTCTTAATGTCTTAATTATGTGAATGATTAAACTGAAATTGCAGTTTCTTGCGAGGTACTTGTCGTCGCGTCTAGTGTCCGATAGAGACGTGGCCTCGACAGTATCAGTGCGGCAGTTGCAAAGAACGCAATAATTCAAAAGTTCTCTTAATCTCGTCAAGATTTTATGTGCTACAATCGTTCCGTTTTAGGATGTCACTTCAGTAAGGTTCCCACGGCAAAGTTTATCAACTCTTATTTGTCCACGAAACAACTATTACGTCAAACTAATGTGACTCTATTCCCAATACGAATAGTGAAAGTACAATGAAATCGGTCAATTTCCTCACAATTAAACTTTCGCAAATTATCCAATATTGATCGAAAATTGGCAGTGTGAGTGTCCCTTCCTAAGTCCCCCGCAATCTCTTGTCCCAATCAAATCATCCAAAAATTTAATAACTGAAATTGTAGCTAACCGTGCGAACCTCCTTTCGAAGGGGTCCATGGGCAACTGCTCTGATCCGGCGTCAGCACCCCCTGACGACCACAACCCTCGCGATCCCCTCGTTTTTCAACTGGCGAATCTCAGACCTTCTCTGAAAACAGGCCACGCCACGCCCCGTCTCGGTGACTGTCAATCTTTTGTCCTACAAGCGACAGGTCTCTGCGAAGTCTGGTTAGGTGCTCTCTATCTTCTGTGACTCCAGAGCGAATATTGCTTCTAAACTTGGAAATGCCATCACGACTCATGTTCGAGATCTAATGTAAACTGATCGAAACCACCTCCATTTATTCTTTCAAAATTATTTAAATTATATACATATGAATCTTACATTGCATAATGACACAGATTTCCCACATACAATCGTTTCTTTTTAATTTTGACACTATTTAAATACTATATACAATTCCATTTATTTTAATTTTTGCCACCAGCATGGCTTGGCTTGTTCGACGCCATTTTGGCTAGTGGGAGGGGGGACGGGGGGAGAGAAGAAAAGAGCCTCGTTCCAAATTTTCTCGCCGATTCTCAGAGTGATTTAAAAGAGGAAGGGGTTACATTGCTTGAGCATGGCTGGGCCACCAGCGAAGTTTCTTCGAACAAGCAAACCAACCCCTCTTACACTCATTTTGAGACTCCCTGGGGATGCGACACCTTTTTCGTGGCCCCTCACAGAGCTCATATTTTCTGTCCTGTCCAGTGCTGGTTTCATCTCGACCCTCTCTCGAGGCTTAACCAACAACACTTTCTGTTCAGTCTTTATGCTACACGTCTATCCTAAATACATATAATTTATAAACATCTTGAAATGTTGCCCATTACACTACACATGAAATGTTCTTAATTTACATAATGTTTACTGGACCTCTTGTCTTGTATTAGTGGCTGGTTTTATCTGCCAGTGTGGTTGTCCATTTGTTTATATTGTCAGCACGTCCCATCCTCGTTGCCAGTTGTTGTATTCTTTATTTCAAAATACAGTACATTTGGTAGACCACTCGAATACAACACCTCTAGCATTCCTGCTTACATCAGTCGCACTGCCCCAACCTTCTCCCATACACTCCCTCTGGCCTGCTGCCAACATTCTATACATTACACCTATGTACGTGTATCTAATTGAGCGGGCTCCTGCTGGGTTTAGGATATTTTGAGTTTTTCTCTTTCCTTTTAGGGGTTTTTTTCTTCAATTTTGAGTTTTGGGGGAGTCTTTTCGCCCTCCCTTCCTGTGAGTGTCTTGTCGTTAGCATGATGGGATGGAATCTTAAGGAGTTAGGTTGCCCTGGTTGACGGTGCTGGCTGCCCCCCCGCCCACCCCGCTCCTCTCCTCCACTGGCCATGGAGGAAGGCGGCCTGGGGTTGGGGGGGGATGGCTGGTTCCGCCGACCGGCGGTAGGGGCGCTAGGGGGGGGGGGGCGTGCGAGCGCTGCTCGCATCAGGAAGAAAACACTCGGATGCCTGCGTTTGATGGGAGAGGCAGCGGTACTGAAGAGTAGTCACGAAGGGTTCTGGTATTCTGCTGGCCGCCGTGTGTGTGAAAGACGCAACACGACACTTAAGTTGGCTCGTCTTGCTATCGTGCGTATCTGCCTCCATCACTGCCAGAGGCGGTTGGTGAGTAAAATGGACAGGTTGTGTCCGCTGGCGCAGAAGAGGCCCTAGCAAACATTTGTCGGGCGCGCGAGTTCGCACCGCGCGGCACCGCTGGAGGGGGATTAAGCTCTACGAGGTAGTAGCGCTGGTGTAAAAGGAATTCCTTTGAAATGGATGGGTTGCCAGGCTTTCGCCACTACGTGAGATCGAAGAGAGTGGTAATCGTTGCATTTGAGTAATGAGTCAATGAGCTCGTTGGAAGGGAATTTATGTTAGGAAGAATAGACGAGGGGCGTTTCGTGCGCAGAGGATAAATGGAGACTCAGTAAGAGTATCTGTATTACTATTGTGCTTTGACCTACCTGTAAAAGACGTATTAATAGTACTGGTACGTCATTGTAATTGTAATCGTAATTGTTGCTTTGGGCATTCAAGCGTGTTATGGTCATTGTCAGTGTTTTGAGATGATACGTGTGAAACAAGAAACTGACATGTTATGATATCAAGTGTAATAAAGAGTGTTGTGGCGAGTCATGAATTCGCATCGAATTGTGTAAACCTTTGTAAAGTGGGATAAGGTTGTTCGAATATTGTATCAAGAGTGCTTAAAATGTCAATACATGGTTTATTCTAAAATGGGTTTTTCCCTGCTCAGGAACGTAAAGAGTAGATTCCTAATCTCTGATAAGCTATAAGCATAGGTCAGTAGATGCAAAGGACAGTAGTCCCATTTAACCTTGTTTTTATCATGTTGGATAGGCTTAGGCCTTGTACGAAGAGTCTGGGTAGTCCGGCTCATAATAACCAATTTCATTGTGCTTTCAACTTGAGCAACTCTGGAAGAGATGCTGTCACTGTGGCAAAGTCTGGTATATATTCCTGCTGCTGATTGAAAATTCTTGGCTAAGTTTTCTGACACTATATTACCTATTTTCAAACTAGTGTTTGTAGAACTTAACATTGTCTGTTCGACAATTTCTCGCATAGCATTATTGTGTTTCTTTTTTCTGTTCCCAAATATAACTATGTTATCAAATAAACTACTACTACAATAGGGAGTTTACCAAATAGGTTGATCATTTTTCTCTTGAAAATTCTATGGAGCATTTAAAACACAAATAGGAGGTGCAAGAACCTATAGGCTGTTCATTTTAAACTGAGTGCTTCCAACACACAGAATAACCATAAACTGTGTTTTGTTGGGGCCAAAGGAGTTAAGTTGCGAGAGTGGTGAAGCTGTTACACTGGTTTATTAGTTTCATGGAATTTTTCATAGCAAAGAATAAAGATGAATTCAAAATGACTAAAAGAAACATTTAAGCAATACTGACGTTATCGTGAATGGTCTATACACACACCATATGGCGTTGAGCAACAGCATTTGTTAGGTACTCTATTGATCATCCAAATCAAAATGGTAGGAGCCATATTTGACATAAAATACAGCGTAATACTTTCCCACAAAGTATTATCACTTATATCACTTAATGTGAGAATGAGGTACAATTTATTGTTTATTACTTTGTTCAGATCCAATCAATCTAACATAGCCACACTTGTCAGTTAGGATTTTCCATAACCACTAAATACTGTAATAACAAAACATTCAGGTGTTACCGGGTCAACTTGTTTTACAATGTCCTGAGGCTCGTAACTGATCTAGATAGAACAGTTTTCTGCTTTGAATTGTTTATTCTTGATTTTCACATTGCAGGCTTCCTAGCATGCTTAGCATTAGACTTTGTGGCAATGTTACACTTTCCTGGGTTTTTACTCAACACTTGAAAAACATCACTGTGCACACTTACCATTAGTCACTTATCCTTGAGTTACTTTATCTAAGTATTGAATGTAAGGTTGCCACATCAGTGTAACCCAAAAAGAGGACACATACATGTTCAAAGCATTAAAAAAGAGGACACAAAAAACACTCGGAGTACAACATAAACATTTTTTAAATGTAAATGTATAAATTAGTTACTTTATTATCTTGTAGTTTAGTAGAATAAATCTTTAAAAATCAAACATAGTTTCTAAAAATAAACTCCGAATATGTTAGCACTACAAAATAAAACAGAATGACGTACTAAAAGTATTCAACATGGGCTGATAATCGCACTTTCTGTAAACATGTGTAAAACAAACGAACAACGTAATACTTTCCAAAGCAAAGAAGTTGCACATAAGCGCTATATGCTTGTCGGCACCATTCCTAAACATTTCGTGACACAAGAGACCATATAAAAAATACGTCTTGGCTGTCTGTATTTGAAAAAGAGGACATTTGACCCTTTTTTATTAAACCCGGCTGGACAGTTTGTGAGGCGTTAAAAAGAGGACAAGTCCGGGTAAAAGAGGACGTCTGGTAATCCTAATTGAATCAGTCCTTAATCTAAAAAACCTTCAAACCTGATGATTGAACATGTATTTGTCTGACAAAGTCAAGATTGTTTAGCTTTTCCCTATGCTACAGTTGTTGCACTGGTTTTCTTTATTGATGCTTAATCTCCAATACTTTTTAAACGACTCTAATGGTAAAATGTTAACCTCAGACCTTGTGTGTAGCTTGAGTGTCATTTGCGACCATTGGCATTTACTTTTTGTTTCCATTCCTTTCTTTTTATACACAAATGTTCTTCAGTGATCACAGTAAAAGTAATCTGCAGCATCACAATCACTTGCATTTTCAGTCAACTCTTCAACTAGTAAATGTTTTACTATACTGCACATCTTGAAAAAGTGTCTTTTTCCTAGACAGCTAAGCAGGTTTTACCATAAGCTGGCCACATGCCAACAACATGTGTGTGTTTAGCCACACCTAACCCATTTATTTATCTGTTGTGCTTTGTTAGTATCACTGAACATTTTGAATGAGCTTGCATGGTATCTACCACTGGGACTTCTATTACCTCTGGCACTTTACCAGCACTTACTGCATCCACAGTTATTGATTTTTATTATTTTTTTGCAGTTCTTTCCTATTCAGCTTACTTCTTTCTGCTGCTCAACATTATCAGGTTGCTTAATCCAACTTCAACTCTTCTACCCGCAAAAGGCCTTAATGAAATTTGTCATTTTTAATACCAACAGCGGTGCAATCTCAGAGGATGATCTTCCAGGTCAGACCATTCGCATCCCACCAAGGTGATCCAGGTTTGATTCCCAGCTCGGTCAGTCCCCGATTTTCACATATGGGATTCGTGCCGGATAATGTCGTTGGTTGGCTGGTTTTCTCAGGATCTCCAGTTTCCCCTGCCCCTTCATTCCGGTGCTGCTCCAGACTCATCTCCTGTCATTCCTCACTAACCCTCTTCCCCTTCCCCCAACTTTTAATTAAATTTTGTCTTCGTCCAGAAATATTTGAAGGTTACTCTTTCCTTTGACTGTATTGGTTGAAGACATATCACTGGCATGTTTTCATTGCATTTTGGAGCAGCGTGATTTTCTAAAGCACAAGTGAGTTTGTTGCAGTCATTAATCTTATCGTCTTGAAGCCCAAACGTGGCTGCCAGGCCAATAACATTTTTGCCTGCTAATTTCAACAGGGATCTTGCCTTCATTCTTTAAATGTCTTTCTTTTCTGCTGGTGTGGCATCATCTGGGAAGTTAAGATATTTATCGTTGGCTTCAATGTACACAATAAAATAACGCTTTGACCTTATCCAGTTCTCATATGTTACCCTCCAAAGTGATTTCAGATGGGATGTTAAGTGTTGCAGAAGTAATGTTCCTTGCCATTGCAGTTGCTAAGGTTGACAGCACGTTTAAATTATTTCAACAGTTGCACAACAGAAATGTGAATAGTCAACTTTTTCTGTACCTTTTCACTGGCTGGTATTACACTGGACATTTGCCAATTGTTGTAACTTCACTGTTTGTCAGTTAAGGGGTCCGCCTCGTGGCACAAGTGTTTGTGTGAGTGAGGTGTGGTGCTAAGGGCGACGTCGTATGGGCCATACAACGGTGCGTCGCCTCTACGCGTAAGGCGTGCAGTCTTCGCGAAAAAACAAATTTCCTATGGGACTTTAAGTGGTGACCCTATTGTTTTATTTACGAAATCACTTTACTAAAGTCCAATGCACTACCCTTAAGTAGTTTCACATGTATTCGGCTAGTATATTTTCCGCTATAGCAGCCTGAAAACCCCGTTTTAACCCATTTTGACGTGCCCTAAAAGGGGATTTCTAATACGTGTGTTGTCTTAAAAGTACTTAAGGGCAGTCGTCTGAAGTGTGTTCTTTTCGTAGACAAACGGCATGAACACACGTGTATTAGTTTCGGTGTAAAACTTATTCTTGAAACACGCTGCAGCGCGATTTTATGGCAACAAGGTGGGCCCCTTAACTGCGGTGAAAATCCTAGAGACTGGGCTATGTTCTACTTGTAGGTTCGCTACAATAAAGAATACAACACAGTGATTGTCACCCTGATTTTATTCATTACTATAGTACGTAGTTCATTACTGGACCACTGAAAATGCTTTACAGCAGTGAATACAATCATTCGTGCCTGTACGACTACTGTTACTCACAACAACATTCCTCACGCAGGTTAGCTAACCTACCTACTTTACCCAACTACAACACTTACATCTAAATTTTTCCCCATCTTCAGCTTCTAACTCCAATTCATGGTTAAGGGGTTTGGATCCATGTTTGGCCTCACTAATACCTAACGTACCAAGAATCTTCATGGTGCACCCAGAGTTTACCTTCTCCTTCCTTTCAATTTCTGGTAATGGTCAAACCGAGACAACAGGCATAGTTGGTATCTTACATGTTGAAGCAGTTATTAAGCAGTTTCTGTATCCTTTCCACAAGTTCTCTGTTAGGGAAAAAAATGTCAATGTAAATGGCAAAACCACAAAGCTCATATCATCCCTGAAGCAGTACACATACAGGTCTGCATACTATTCTCGTTGTCACAGAGCACCTGAGACTTGAAGGGATGGTTATCCCCCCACCTCCATGACGCTCAACCAATCACATTTACCACGTCTACCAGCGGGCCAGAATACCGGTAAGACACAACTTCTTCACCGAAAACGTCAGCGTGTGTAATGAGCTCTTGCCTTGCTGCTAATAGTGTGCAATATTTAGAAACGATGCATTGCTATGTAATGTGTGAAAAGTGCAATATATACCATTGCAATAAAAATAGTAAAAAGTGCTGAAATAAATATATCACTACTCACTACAGAAATTACTACATATTCTCGTTAACTGATACATAAAACTGTTGTTATAAAAATCATTACTATTGATTTTAAGGCAATATTTGCATTGAAACTCTGAAATTATGCTGTCCTGCGAGGAAGTGTTTTTTGGAATATGATGCTGATGGGCGCCACTCAGCTACTTGCCCGGTTGAGAGGCGGGCTACGCAGACATGTGGACTACGAGCAGTTTGCCTAAACTGGCAGTCAAATGATAAATTTAAGACAGATCATAACAGCGGTAATAACTCACTGCTGTTCACATGATGGCGTGTGCAAGGAATGCAATGTATTCATAAATAAGCGTCCAGAATAATTACACTAAACAGAAAAAGTGATGATCAGTTGTACCAAATAGGAAGATCCCTCGTGTGAAACACCACCGACCACGCTAGCCACACGGCGTGCAGGCGGGCAGCGCTAGCATAGCATACTGACTACTAATTTAAATTTAAATTAAATCTACTTCTCTTAACATAATTAACGTAGGCAGTCATCTCGGTCTTTTGCCCAGAATATTTCCACAACATCTGATCCCTCTTTAGTACATAATTAAACACTTCCTACAACAAACTCACTTGTGCTTTTGAAATCAAGCTTCTCCAAAATGCAATGAAACATGTGAGTGATATGTTGTCAACCAGTGCAGTCAAAGGAAAAGAGTAACTTTCAATCATTTCTGAACGCAGACAAAATTTAATTAAAAGCAGGGGATGAGGGAAAGATTTTAATCAGCGTACTAAGGATATCATCTTCCTGTTTCCGGTAACCAGAAGGGGCCACAGAGGCTGAATGGAGATAATATTTGGAACCCACCAAGGTGATTGAGATTTGATTCCCAGCACATTCAGTCACCGGATTTTCACATGTGGGATTCGTGCCGCTGGTCGGCTGGTTTTCTTATGGGATCTCCAGTTTGTCCTGCCCCTTCATTGTGGTGATGCTCAACTCACCTCTTGTGACCTCTCACCAGCATTAAAGGCCTTGTGTTGTTGAGCACTATGTGGTTCTCTCTTTTTCAAAGTAATTTAGTTATTGCACTAGCTTCTCATTCGTGGGGGAGGTATAGTCAGCTTTCAACGAGCCCTGTAGCGAGAGGTGCATCAACATTTATTTTTGTTTAAATAATTCCCTGATGTAAACACAGTCATAAGAGACATGATTTTCAGAGACATGAGTAAAGGTGAGTAAATTATGATATGTATTTTGGAATGATTGAAGTCAAGCTAGCCTGTTAGCTTATTGTGGCGGAATATTTGCAAATGGGTCTATCTTATAGGCCTATTTGAGTTGGAACTTCTGAAACTATAAATGTGATAACTTTATTAATGTTTGAGTAGTTTATATCAGTCTGGCCAAAACATAGGATTAATTTACTGTGACAAAATTTCAGTGTGTATGTTACACTAAAATTTAACGTCTAATATGTGCTTACTGATTCTATTTTTGAAAAGTTAGCGAGTCTGGTGTGTCCACCAGTGCATAAATGTGTGAATGTACTATACCTAGAATATTTTCCTAAGATATTTTGCAAGGTTTGACTGGCAAAATTGTTCACCTATCACATAAATTTCACAAGAATATTTATTTACAATGTCTATAGCTAACTCTTCAGAAATCTCACCTAGCTTCAACATCCCATTCCGATTTAAGTGGCCCGATCTATGCTAAAGTAAAAACCCTCCTTTTCAATTTAAGAGCAGTGTCTAACCTCTGGGGTGGGGATGTTATGCAGTAAGTTCCAATTATTAAATAAGCAGTTAAATCTAACTCACCCAGTTTTATTAAATGTTACTACATGGTCCATGTGTGACCCTTGTTAACTATTTTTCTCACTGACAGTAAATTGACAACTGAATTAGGTATATGCAAAACATTCTCTGCCTCCACTGCGACAGTCTCGGGACCATTTAAGACCTTCACTACGTTCAGAAACAACAGCTATCATGTCTGACCCATCTGCAGCTAGGTCCGTGCTAACACTTCTGTCCGTCTCATGTAAGAATTCCACTTTTTATCAGTTATGTCTTGAAGTCATATCTTAGTAATTTGTATACGTAACCAATTTAAAGTAAAAATCATGACGATAGGTAATTTTGTTCCAGCTTTATAGACAATTCATAAATTACTGCTTGGGGGTCGAATTTCAAAAAATCCTTAAACTACGTTTTAGGTATTTACGTATGCATCGTTTTGAAGTGAAATTCAACTCTTTATCCTGAAGGATTCAATAGACATTGATAATTAATTGGAAACATATTTAAGATATTTTCGCCCCCTTAAATGTTGAATTTTGGAGAATCCTGAAATTGGATAGTATGCATTTTTATGTGTGTCCCACTGAAGTAAAATTCACATATGATATGTTGTCTATCGACATTTCTTTTAAAATACATTTCACCCCTTTTCACCCCCTTAGAGGTTGAATTTCGAAAAATTCCTTCTTAGTGCTCACCTACGACTTGAGGGGAAACCACACAAAAAATTTCACGATTCTAGGTTCAGTGGTTTGGGCTGCAGTAACCAAGTCAGTCAGTGTTCTCTTTTATGTATAGAGGTTATGGCTTGGGAGTAACATAAGTGCATACCTTGAAATTTTTTTCCTACCTTTTTATTTGTTATTTTTTCTATTCAATTCATTGTTTAATCAAAAACTCGTCTGGTAAAACCAACACGTGTCTAAATATGTAAAGACGTTGGAATGTAACCAAACAAATCGGCTTGGTGAGATGCTATAAATTGAAGATGTACATGTGGTTCTTTGTCTCGGGTGCAATATAAAGTCTCGCTTATCTTGTGCACCCCTTGTAGTATTTGTGTTGGTGAATAGGGGGTGCCTGTAAAAACTGGCTAGTGGGTACGTCTTACTAGGCAACAAGCGAGGTCCAAGCCTATGATCAACTTGTTGAATATCACGCACAAATGGTTACATGGTTGGCGGAACAACCATCGCTAAGCACAAGAAAACATTGTCGTGCGAGCAGGCTGCACCCCCAAGACCATATGAGTAAGTATGGAGTGACGAATCTAACATGTGCGAATAGCACCCAGGCCTCAACATTCTTTCTAATATTTCAACCTTCTATGATTGGTGAACTTTTCGGATATAACCTTGTATTACTAAATTTCTTCCTCTTTGCGTGTAGCCATTGGAGGTGCAGGTATCCCTCTTCGTAAATATAGGCCGCAATAAATGTCAGCGTGCAGTGTTTTTGTTTATTTGTTCCAGAACAATTCAGTGAATTGTTGTTTTAGTAAGAGATTTTACCTCGTCTTTACAGTAGTGGCCGAAGGAATTTTTTTGTGCGAGTAAATGTGAACTAATTATCTTTATCGGAAATAAAAACTGAAGCAGAGATATTTTTTTTTTCCCCCATTTCTATTAGTAAATAGTTCTGTGTCCATAGCCCAGTACTGAAATACGAACAGAGCTTGTCGTGGAAAATTGAGTTGGCTTACGAGCAGGATTACTGTTCAGTTCATCATAACAGACCCTGGTGCGCAAGGGCATGGCTGGACGCTCTGTTATAACATGGCTTCTGCTGCAGAGCCAGAGTTATTTAGAGAGAGATATCAAACCTACATCATAATATGACGTTGCAATGTGATTACAACATTACAACGCTCTTTTGTACCCAAAAACATTTTTAAAAGTGTGCAAGTTACATGAGTAAATACTATATCTTAATGCTTACACAAACACTGTTCTGGCAATTATTTTGAGGTATGGGATTTGTGCCCAAATTATCTCAAAACTGAGACAACCCTGAATTGTAGACGACACCCTATTTTTGTAATCTGTTAATTGTGAAAAAACATCTTGTCTTCTGTTCAGATAAGTACAGTATTGACAATCCATATGTATTATGTTTTCTTTCAGTTTTATGTTGCTTGGTATATACGTTTTTTTATGGTCTGGGCAGGGTGTTGTATATGCACTTTATAAATTAACTGATTTTCTCACAAAAACTTACTAAAGACAGTTATACATGTTTCTCGCTAAAGTTTAAGAATTCTCTAGGTGGATATTGTGCATTTTGTATTGTTGTAAATTTTTCTTTGCTAGATATAATTTTATTTAGAATGAATTAAGCCAGTAATTTTTGTGCCAGAGCAGAATAATACTTTCAAAACAGTGTGTGTGCTGTGAATACAATTTTGAAGCCCTACATTATAGTCAAAAAGAACATAGTGTCACAACTTGAATTCAGGTAAGTTACAGACAGGAAGTCTGCAGGTCAGTTAAGTAGTGTGGCGTGCTCATAACTGTCATACCATGATCCATACAAACACTTTAAATCAATTAGTAAGTTTTCTATTTTTTTCAATTCCTACACAGTTATCACTTCTCATTGATATACACCATGTTATATCTTATTGTTTCAACTGAACTTACTTCTGTTATTTGTGCTGGTTTGCAACATTAACTCATATAAAGTCTCTTATACACTTGCTCTATAAAAGACATATTCTGTTCCATTTGTTCATTTTTAGGTGCATGAAGTGAATGGGGTGGTCATCCCTATTACTCCTTGCTTGGATCCATCCATCCTTGGTGAAAGCTCCAGGTAGACGACACATTACAACCCACTCCTTCAATAAACTAAAATTAAAAAGTTTATTTGAAAATTTACCTTCAAGAAACCAGTTTATTCAGCTATGCACACAACCTATCATATTAGGCAGTTATGATAGATGTAAGCAGTTGTTGGCACACTTAGGCATTAGCAGATAAAACATGACTAATACAGCCTTAGGTGCAAATTAAATTATGTCCGCGGTCAAGACCCACGGGAAAAAAATGCTGATAAACTCTCTGAACCAGTAAAAGGAGATGTTTCTGTATAATTCACAATGTAGCAATTTAATGTCTTTGTGTGTACTAGAAGTTGTGTGGTGCGAGGCGGCGTGTGCATCTGTAAGTTTACTTCAAAAGCTGGAACTAGTAGGAGCTGATGTGGCTGTGAAACACATGCACATTGTGCTGTTGTTGGTTGAATTCTCATGAAATGTTCACAAAATATAACAACTTGAATGTGATATCCATTGTTAAATAAAAATGCTTTGGCTACTTAGTACTTGCAAAAACATGATCTCTCAGTTTAAAGTCTTCCAGTTTGATTCTTTCACTTTAACAACTGTATTTTTTGGTCCTATCTGAAGTCCAACATACCTTCAGCATTCATTTCAAATACTCCTTCAATTTAAGGACAATTTTTTTCAGTCCCTTGAGAGTTGTTAAACAGAGAGATTATTGTATTACTCATAAACAAGGTGTAGGTTGGTATTTGTTTTGCTAAAACTGTGTTGAGTACAGTGTAGTTCATGTTCCAGGTAGAGCAATATAACAGAACAGGAGACTGGCATGCCCTGAGGAGTAGACTAAAGGAGCTGCTGGACATTAAAGAAGAGGTTTATCGTCAGCTCCAGAGTATCGAGCCCTTTAAGAGTTGTCCTCTATGGCGTATCGGGTTTGATGGCCATACAGAGTTAGCCAAGCTACTGCTGTGTGCTGGGCTGCCAGTGGAGAAGACGACCACTCTCGGAGACAGCATGCTGCATGGGGCCGCCCAGGGTGGCCACCTGCAGCTAGTGATACTGCTCGTGAACCGTGGGGCTGAAGTGAATGTGAGGGGCCGCAGTACAAACACCCCTCTCATGTGGGCGGCAGCTGTAGGCCATCTGGAGGTGGTCAAATTTCTGGTGTCATCTGGGGCAGACATTTATCTTAAGAACAGAGAAGGTCATACTGCCAGACATTGTGCTGAGACATATGGCAAGTCAGATGTGGTGCAGTACCTAGATTCACTCCGGTAACTCTAGCTTTCTCTTGGGGCAACACATTTTAACTTAATTTTTGTCACTGTCTCATAATGTATATCCGTTTGCATGAATATTTAATTACCATGCATCTCTGTTGAATCAAAGTGAGACAAAACAAATATAAAAATAAAATTATTTTGTGATTTGTGTGATGTGTAAGTTAAGCTGCATAATATACAAAGCAGTTTTGAAATTTTTTTTATAAACAGTAAGCGTTAAGTTTAAAGTGAAGTAAAAGCTGTGATAATTAAATGTTTTCGTTCTTGTGATCTTTATAATAAATGACCTCTGTGAAGGATTTTTATAAGGTGGTATAATTCGAAAGTAAAAATATTTTCTTATGAATTTTGTATACTGTAGTTACATTTGAAATACAACGAATAAGTATGTAATACAGTCTCTGATTAATAATTGTTGGACAGTTCTTAAATTTAAATGATTATCAATTTAAATAGTTCTATGTCATTAAAAATTTAAATTTGAATATATTTTAAAATATCACATGTTACATTTTTTATGCACACAGAACCTTTTGCATTTGTGTAAGGATTTTTCGGACATTTAAAATTTTTACTAATGCTGACTTTTTTAATTTTATGATTAATTAAAAAACTTTATTTATGATTTTTACGTTAGTTAAAGTTAGCCCTACTAAATCTCATTTAAGTGTTTTTAGATACCTGTGCTGTTCTGCATAGGATTTTTTCTTCTCTTTGGGAAGTAAATTTTTTGCATAGTGATATTTGTTGCACAGTTTCAGCCACAATGAATGTGTTGTCTCTCCAAACACTCAACAACAACTTGTACAATTTGTAACCGTTATGTAACATCTCTAGTTGTTTATATAAAGAAGGTTCATGTTAAATGCCACTGTCTAGCTGTTATATAATTGAGCTAATGAGCTTCTCCTCATTTTAACTTAGGTGTATCGGGTAAAAATTTGAAAACATAGATCAAAGCCAAAAGAAATGAGAAAAATTAAATAAAAGTTATTTGTTAGCTGCTGAAACACACTAAACAATTTAGAATAAGATGTACTTATCTCACATCAATAATGACTGAGATGTTGCAGCTTCTCTTCCAGCTTACATGCCATTTTACAACTTTATAAATCCTTAGTTCAATAATTCAGAACATTTTTCAGGTATTTTTATTTCATGCTTAGCAAAAACTTCCAAACAACTTTAACAATCATAGATTACCTAAACCAAAGAGAAATGTTTACATGTCACTGTGATCTGAAATGAAGCTATAAAGTATTTTTTTTTAAATGAAATTTTAAGTAATGAATAAAATTGAAATTATAGTTTTCAAATTACATCACATAAATATCTATGACAAATTTTGAGTTTACAAATGTTACGGTTATTTCAACCTAGCGCTACAGCTTACTTCCGACACCCAAGAAAACCTATGTTCTTATTCATGTACAGCATCCCTTCCCTAGTACAGGAAAAGCCATCCTAGATCCTTTTAAAACACTTTCCTAGAAACATTACCTAATTCAGGGAAAAAAATAAAGTTGTAGTGCAATTCACCAATTGCATCTGTACAAGTTGGAGATGGGCATCACTATATATTTGAAGTCTGTGTTATGCTAAGGTAGCAAGGGATCGTGAAGGGCTGCCAAGGATGAAAATGTTCCAGTGAATTGACATGCAGAGTTACAGGATCAGTTATGCTGTTGACAATAGGCTCTCTTCATGTCCGAAGCACTAGGCAAAGATAATAGCAAGCTCATTTAGAAGTCTTGACTAATACTGGCTGATGTCTAAATAAATAAACTGAAAAGAGCATGCAATAGAGAAAAGCAGTAGGCCTACAAATACAACTGTAGAGGAAAATATTAATCAAAATAGGCTAGTAAAAATTAAGTGAAAACTGTTTATCCCATGTAGAGCACTGAAGATGTGAAAAATTGTTTTAATTAAGGTTATTTTACAAACTTTTTTTACACGCTAGAATCGAACGAGTAAACTTACTTTCGTATTCCTCGATTTGGAAGTCCCTTTAAAAATTTTAAGAACAATATTTTTTTCTAACTGTTGTATAAAAATTGTTACGTAACCCATTTTTTAGCTATCAAACTGACCATAATACAAAACAAATACAAAGCTGATGAAGTGATGAACATGATTGCATTACTTCTACTAGAAATATTGATTAACGTCGGAAATAGCACGAGAAGTATAAAAAATTTGCCAGGATAAAAATGAAGACAATGGCAGGGCCATCAACTGATGCACACAAAAGTGCGGAGTCCGTAGAACTTTACAATTTAAGGAGTTTTTTTGCCTTTAATTTGACCTTCCGAATTCTCAGCTTGTTATCCATTAAGTGATTGAAAATGGTTTTGAATTGAAGCAAGATGTGTTTGTATAGACACTTGAGGATAAAGTGAGCACTCAGTGCCCTGCTAAATTTCTGTGTTCAGTCAATTAGTATCTCTCCGCACGTAATGGCTAACGACTGGAAATGTCTAACCTCTCTCTCTCTCACGAATATGTGAATTCAGCTGACTTTATTTCAGTATAGTTGCATTTAAATAGGAAAATACAGGGAACTACAATTTGCTGCCAACCATACAAGTAGTAAAGTTACTATTTTTAACTTTAAATTATGTGCAGTAACATCTAGTAATTTTTTTATGGTCAAATCTTAGGGCTCAATTCATCTCAAATGACTTATATAATAGTTTTATTTATTGGTTTATTTCTAGTTTTTGTTACGATGGTATGGTCATTAGGTCTTTGAATTGAAGCACATGTTGGTTTCACAACTTTTTAAACTTGGCATCAATACAAAATTAACAGGCAGTGGGGAAAAAAAATAGTAATTCCAGACAGAAAATACTTCCTGGTTAGTGACCATTATTTAAAAAACTAGGTGGTGCCGAAGACATACACATTTTGTATGTAAACAGTCGCAAACTGATATACAGTATTTACATGGGCACTTGAAACATGTGATATGGGTATTTTGACATATTTCCTAACCCGTCGCTAGGGATGCCAAATTCCGACACAAAGCATGCACCTGTTCTACTATCGGCTGCCTTTGGTGGAACATGGTCTTGCTGCTCGTCATCTCAAATTTGCTGCAGCTTGAGCGACACGTGCAGACTGTGCTTCAAGAGTAGAAGGTAGGGTGTCTCAGTGCCCTTACAACTAGGGAGACATAATGCTGTCCTCCTGACATCGCCCCATCCGATGCTCATAAGTGCTGGCATTCTGATAGAAGCATTTTATGGGTAGTTCTTATTATATGGCTGTTGCTGCATTTGATTGCAATGGAGGACTTAAGTAAAATAAAAGTCAAGTTAAACTTATTCTATTTATAAAATTACCAAAATAACTGGCAACGTATAATATAATATATTTTCCTTCAGTTCATTGTCCAATACATTTTAAACATTTGATGTAAATAGTATTCCTATACATATACTATGCGTGTTTATTAAGGGTACCCAGGAGGGTAAGAACCGTAATTTTTTGTGTATGAAACAGTGTTTGTACAAAAAATTTAGCTCAGCCAGTTTTCCCATAATAGCACTTCAAATTCAAATTTTGTTTTTTTTTTCATTCATGTAACCAGCAAAAACCAATGTACACAATGAAATAAAAAAAATTTGCATTGAAACTACATGTCACATGATACTGCTTGACACATTTGAAAATCCAGTAAAAATATTTTTGTATTGAAAATATATCTGAAATTTGAATTTTTTTTTGCCTAGAAAAATATTATGTGATGTGTTTTAAAACATGTCACGCAAGACCCAAGACATGTAGTTTCAATGTAATTTTTTCAAATTTATCTATGTTTGCTGCTTATAAGAACAAAAAAACATACAAATTTTGACTTCGAAATTTTATTACAGGAAAGCTGGCTGAGCTAAGTTTTTGTACGAGGAATATATACTCCCCAAGTAACTTCTGCACAACACTGTTTCATACATAAAGGATGTTCGGAAATTCATATCACAAACTTCTAGGGCTAGTAGAGGGGACTGAGTAGACAATATTTTGTATAGGAAGCCGTGTCCAGAAACGTAGTTTCCGTGCGACAGCCATTACAATGTGTCGGATGTGCCGGTGTTGTTTTGCAGCCGGATAGGACGGCAGAGGATCACCTAATGGCATGTGACGTTTACCCTGCTGTGGTATGCCTGGAGCCCCATTCAAAGGGAATGGAAGAGAAACTAGTCGGTTGTATGAAGAACGATATTCACAACGCATGACTCAATCGTATACCATTTTTGCCAGAATTGTGCGACGGATCTGAGAACGAGGTACCTTCACCGTCGAAAGGAGGGACTGCGGTGCTCCAAAGAGACGTCACACCTCCCAATTGGAAGAGGCTGTACTGCGCTATGTTGAGCAGGGCCCGTCAACAAGTATGCGAACAATTGTGAGTGCATTGGATGTTTCTAACAACGTAGTGTGGGAGGTTCTGGACGAGCAACAACTATGTACATTCTTACAACCTGCAATTGGGACAGGCATTGCAACCAGCTGATTTTGTATCACATGTTAACTTCTGCATGTGGTTTCTGTATCGTTACAATAATGAGCCCCACTTTCCATGATGATTTCTGTTCAGAGGTAAATTCACTAGGGAGTGTGTTCTCAATTTTCGAAACAACCATGTCTGGGCAGACAAAAATCAGCATACGACGCATGTCGGGGTTTCAACACACATTTTAAATCAATGTATGGACAGGCATTCTACACGGTCAAGTGATTGGGCTGCACCTTCTTCCAACCATTAACGGGTTCTGCTTACTTGATCTTTCTACAGGACATATTGCCACTGTTCTTGGATGACATGCCATTGAATGTCTGTCAACAACTGTGGTTTCAGGACGATGGCACACCGCCGCACTTTACACATAACGTTCAGGAGCATCTTAATGATTTGGGCAATGATGAATAGGCTGAGATGATCCTATTGCATGGCCCCTATGATCGCCGGACTTAACGCCATTGGACTATTTCATGTGGGGTCGTATGAAGACTATGGTGTATGAGACTCCTGTTGAGACCGAGGAAGAACTGATGGCACGAGTTAGGGTCGCTGCAGAAGAGGTTAACGGAATGCCTGGTGTTATGGGACGAGTGTACCGGAACATCATTCGTCGGTGCAGTGTATGCAGTGAGTGAGAGAGTTTGGTCAGCGCTTAACATCGAGGTCTTTAGCGCTGGTGAGAGGTGATACAAGGTGAGTATGGAGCAGTGCCAGAATGAAAGGGCGGGGGAAATGGGAGATCCCCGAGAAAACCCGCCGACCAACGGCATTGTCCGGTACGATTCCCACATGCAAAAATCCGGGGCCTGACCTTGCCGGGAATCGAATCCGGTTAGCCTTGGTGGGAGGCGAGAGGTTTGACCCCTCGGCCACCGCGACTCCCTACAGTGTATGCAATGATGTTGCTGATCATCACATTGAGACTTGTTGTAGTGAGCAGTTTCGTATACGACACAACCAGTGCAAACGACAAGACTAGAATATGTTTTTTTCCCATCGTTGACACAAGTGTTAGTGTGATAAATGAAAGTGTTTTTGTTACATTGGTATTGTTACCAAATAAATTTGACTTTCTTCTGTAATGAAATGAATCAAACGTCACTTAATTCTGTACCTTACGTGACATGGTGCTCTTCTGACGTCATACTGCCTGTCCGGTTGCAAAACAACGGCACATTCGAAACACATTGCAATGGCTGTAGCACGGAAACTGTACGTTTCCGGACATGGCTTCCTATTCAAAATATTGTTTATTCAGTCCCCTCTACTAGCTCTAGAAGTATATACTAATATGAATTACCGAAAAGCTGTATATATAGAATTACGATTTTTTACTCACTTGGATGCCATTAATATAAGCATGTTTCATCATGTGACCACTGAAATAGACATTATTAAATCATCATTGTTTTTGCTGGTCCTGCATATGAATGTGCCATTAACTTTCTCTCTCTCTCTCTTTTTCTCTTGACCACTTTGTGTTTATTCACATTTTTCGCTAAATTGACTGAGCCACTCGTCGCCTACTGCAAAGCTCCCATGTCACATTGTTGCCCATTGTCACACTGCAGCCGTTGTCTCCACTTTTTTCAATGCACCAGCCAAACACCAAATAATCACTACGGTGGGTACCCGCTCTGTCACTGTCTGTCGTATTTTATAATCCTGCACGACCCCGCCTCTCATTACAGTGAGCGTAGTTCAATTCCTGGCAGAGTCATTCCAAAAATTTTTCTATGTATGAAATGTGGCGTGTGTTACCACTACCCAGCATGTTTTCTTGTACTTGTACTTTACCTGCCACTCTCTCGCTGGCCTGTACGTACATCACCAGCACCTCATGGTTATGCACTTACCAAAATATCAATTGTCCTAGTAATGGCGATAATTTGGGCAATTTCCAAAGGTGTCCAGACTGATCTTTGGTATCGCGCAGCCCAAAGGCACCTAACAATACAACTAGACACAATAACTTGATCCTACCGTGTTTTCGGAAATTTAGCGATGGTTCCATCAGGTTGAAAAATTTCCATTACGAGTGGAAAATGGGATGAATCCACTCACGTAATTAAACATTACACTGCTGTATAATTCCAAACCGAACACTTTTAGTAGCATATGTAAATCAAGTTTTAAATTAAAATTTTCAAATTAAATAACTTATTTCTGCAGAAAGAACATACAGTATTTTAAAATACAGACAATTTTCCATGCACGAAAATCTGGTAAGTTTTCTTTCTTTGACCTTACATTGTACAATTTGTTAAGTTATTGCAAATGTTATTTTCGAGAAAGTGTTCGAAAATGCACTGGTGGAAGTTACGGTGTGTATCCACCAAACTCGCCAGATTTTCAGGTCAGTTGAACCGGTGGATACTTCGATTCATCCGTTGCCAGCAAAACAGTCATTTACGAACGTTCAGCGTACACCTATGAATTTCCGAATTCACTGTTCGTTGAGGAGTAATAAACAATTTAAGTTTAAAAAAAAATTGGGTAGGATAGGAGAGGGTGTAATGGCCATGCACACATGCTCCGGCGAAACTGAAGTAGATATAAAGCAGAAGTGATTTAAATTAATAAGCAGAAACAAAGAGGAAACTAAGCGGAATTGAAGTAGTTATGGTACGAGTTGCAAGTGAATTTGTCTGCTTGGTAGTGCTGCAGTCGGCGGCCATGTTTGTTGCTAGAATGTGATAGTGTCGCTTGCTGGT
The DNA here is from genome assembly GCA_003012365.1 of Medauroidea extradentata. NCBI lineage: Eukaryota > Metazoa > Arthropoda > Insecta > Phasmatodea > Phasmatidae > Medauroidea > Medauroidea extradentata. The sequence goes on from PNEQ01075682.1 coordinate 24,246, forward strand.
GTGGTGTTGAAATTTTTTCATTTGTAGGGAACACCAAAAAAATTTGTTGGGGTGCGAGATCGAACCATAAATCCTTGTGTATCAGAAATACGCCGTTGACTGCTCGGCTATCAATGCAGTTACAGCAGGATATACTATAGTTTAAAATTTAATTTTTTTTCCCCCAAGCTAGCAGACAAATGTCTGAAAAGATGTCAGGAATCCACTTTAAGGACAAGCTTGTGAAGTCGGGTTAAAAAAACTTATTGCTCAAAAACCATCTATATGAAGAACTGATTTTGTACATAAATCAAATAATTACGCTGCATTAGCCTACTGGATTTCCAACAATAAAAATAGGCTGCCATTCCTTTACATGAATGATACGTGGATATTAAAAATGTTTATTAGCCTACTAGTATAGCATACATAATGCCCGGAATTTTGTTGGTATTTACTGACGAGTGCATAAATATATAAAAATAAATAAATTTTTAATATATAAAAATTTATGAAAATAGTAACAAACTGTATTTAGGTTGGAGTCGTGGTGGATGATGATGGTTTTTGGTAACTTGTCCAAATTTGCATCATCCACACTTTGCTGTCACTTTATTTTAACTTAATTTTTTTTCCCCTTCATTTTAGATTTTCCACGATTTCCTGTAATCGCTTCAGGCGAATTCTGGGACAGTTCTTTAAGGGTGTCGCCTCAACGATCCAAGCGCTGAACTAGTGTGCAAGGTTCCTGCCGAACGGTTTTTACTATGGGACGTTAAGCTGTGACCATATAATTTTATTGATGGCAAGTCTGCATCTAAGTTCAGTGCAGGTCGCAATCTGAGTTCCACATACATCCGGTTAGTACGTTTTGAAGTACGGAAGTCTGAAAAGCAAGTTTTTAGCAATTTTGGAGGTTTAAAGTTGCCGATTTTTGCTGCTCTTGCTGAAAAAAAAAACAGCTGGAGGATTGTCAGCGCAGGGCCCTGAACAGTTGCCCGGTTCACTTTTGTCTGTCTGCCTAGAGCCGCCATTGCTATAACTTTCCAAGAAATTGGTTAAAAATTGTTGGATGTCCATTTACTCCAAGTCAAATGTTAGCGTTTGGATAAAGAGCAAACCCTCCATTGCCCATGTTTTTTGCTCAAAGTGCTGTGGTTCCACCAAAATTTTATTCCGTTCCTGTTCCATCTCCTCTTCAGTTTGACGCTAATGCCTTAGGCTTACGATATGCTTCTTTTAACTTCAACAGCGTGATCTGTCCATTAGACGTGATTGTGATGTTACTAAATGAAAGTGGATGTTGGCCTTTTCCCAATCGTACAACTTTTGATTTATTTTATTCATATAATTAATTGTACGTTATACCAGTACTGTTCATGTATAAAGTTTTAACTCATACTTATGTCTTGCAGAATAATTGAATGTTAGTCTGAACTAAAAAAAAATGTTCATTCTGTTTCACATATTCAGGATTTTTATTTAGCAACAGAACAAACAGTCTTCCTCGCTAAATATTTTGTTGTGAAATTTACAAGGGATTTGATCCTGAACAATATTTTGTAAAATTACATAGATTTTCATTGAAAAGTTAGTTATTTGTAACGTCACAAGAATTTTGTTTGAAAATATACTAAGAAAAGCTTTGTAGTCAACCAGTATCGATGATTCGTCAGATGTGATATAGTTTTATATTATTTATTGCCTCTGGAATGTATTTTGCTGGAATAAAATGAGCATTCATAAATGACATTCTACGGAAAGTAACTTTGAATAATTAAATATGTAAAAAATAAAAAAGTGAACATAATGGTAGTTGAGTTGGTTTAGTGGGAATGTACTGTATGTGAATAACTCTCTGGAAGTGGTAGATTAGTTCCTCAAGTGTATCCACTTACTTTTACTCAAAAAAATAAATGTAAACTTATTTTCTGAACTGTTATTTTCCAAATAAGTTCATTTTCATTGCCCGAATATAATAAATAGTTCAAAGTCTTTTTTTCACTTTGAAAGTATAAAAACCAGGTTACCATGTGTCTTGTAGTACAAATAGACTCCATACTTCAACAAGAAAAATTTTTGTAGTTTTATAAAGAACTTTTGGGCCTCAATGTTTCCAAGGATTTTTCTTGTAAATGTTCTAAATTGTATTTAAAGTAGAAGTCAACACAACGCAGGTAAGTGCCTATCTTGATATGACCTTTCTTGGACGATGGGTTGGTCGTGATGGCCCGACTGTTTGGCCTCCACGCTCTCCTGACATACCTTCATTAGTAGACCCCGGGAGAATTTGCAGGTTCATTGACCTGTAGGCTAGCCTGTAAGAATATAGGTGTACTGAAACAGACAACAAATGCTCATTAGCTGCTTGCTGTTAAAGTGATATAGGTCTGTATTAGTTACATTTATATTATTGGCTTAGAAACTTCCAGGAGATGTCATGTAAGTCAAAGGCCAATTGCGAAAGTGACACAAACTTACAGTTGTTGGAATTCTATCTAGGTTGCGCCCAAATGAAAACCCGAATTTTCCAGGAGTCTACCCATTTGACTTTTTTTTTTTTTTTGGGGGGTTATGTCAAGGATTAGGTCTACCGAACAACTGGTCCAGATCTTGCAACCCTGCTACAACAGATAACCAGAATCAATTGCATCGATCCCTCCAGTCATGTTGGCTAATGTGTGGGCGGAAACTGAATATCGACTAGAAGTGTTACGTGCTACCAAGAGTACTCATGTGGAGGTTTGCTGATGTGTTTTCCAGTTGGAAAAAAAAACTTGGAAAGTTTCTAAACACTGTTGCACCAGTTCCACATTTTAAACTTACTTCTAGCGGATGTTATTAATTTTTGTAGTCAGGGAAGGACTTTTCGGACATCTTGTGTATTTTCAGAATGGTGCGTGCATTTCCGAACCTTGTCTAACTTCGCTAGTGGTTCTCTGGATCGAGCCAATGAACATCCTTCACAACAATGCGCAGCTAAGTTCAATCACACTACATGGAATGAAAATATTTTCTCTTGCGGGAGAGTTTGGTACAGGGAAAAATTCTACCGCTAGTAGCGCTGCTGTCGCTTAGAGGTCTGATAAAATGTGAGATCGCAGTCAAATTAAATTTGTTTATGCTTGGCGAATAGGAAAGTCATTTGTTTTAATTCTGAAGTGGAAAACTAGACCAATATCGGCTTTTAAACTATCAACTTCATGTAACTTCATATTCACGAAAGTTCTGTAATTGGTCAATTTATATGTACCTCTTACCTATACCAACCTAACGAGTGGCAGAAATTATCCCTTGCCAAACTAATGACTTAAACCTGTAGTAGAATTAACCTTAGCGCAGCAGTAGGCAGTTCTTCCGCCAACACAAGGTGCACGAACATTAGGCGTATTTTCGCAGTTGAATTAGTAACAGGCCTTTCACCAGTGTTCACTGCAAAATGTTCACCATGCAAAAATGGGTTTCCTGTAAGCGGTTCATCTCGGTTACTTGGTTGGAGGAGGAAGTTTGAAATTGTGCAATCGCTGCTTCACAACGGACATTATATGTCCAGAACTCCAGACAATGTCCGGATTTGATTGGTGCACCACGACCCCCTCTTCCTTCGTTGTTTTCACGTGTGTTGTACACATCTCGGTAGTATGGTTGTACACGCTTGTGTGTACCCCGGAAGCATGTCACCACATACGTGCTACAAGGGTTGCATACCTGTCGGCATTAATGCTCCGACTTTTGTACCTGTTTTCTCAGAAACGGTTTGTCAGAGCGTGTTCGGACAAGTATACCGGTTTTGTGCCTGACGTCATTCCTGTTCTTTATTCACTAGGATGGGTTGCTACAGGCGTACAGGTACAGAAATAAATTCTAAATAACAGATGCGACTCTGTTTTTCCAACGTTTGGGATGTGATGTTGGTCACACTTTAATCCCCGAATACGTATCGTAATCATGAATCTGAATTGAATACAGAAAGTCATGGTTCCATTCGAAGTGGTTGTTGATATTTATCGTCATTTTACGTGTTCATCAACACAACCTTCGCGATGGTATTACGCCCGTACTATTGACAATAGAGGCGTGGTTCCATACTCATTATTCTTTATTTAGGTCTTGGGTACCTGTACCCGCGATTTACATTCCAGGCTGTATAACGTAGAGAACGTATTTTGTCTGTATATAATCTCAGTCTCATATGTCAGTTATGTGGTATGTTTAATGATGTCACAGCATGGAAGGAAAAACCATAGTTTACCTTAGCCTGAAGTCTCGATTCTATATCTAAATTTATGACCTTACAACAGCATCAATAAAGACTCCTGAATAAGCTATAATGTTATTTATTTTTAACGTGATTAAAACTTAAAATGTAGGTTAATAATGTATATGGAAAAAAAATTGTTTACTAATTTTGCTTGATAATCGTGAAAACAAGATGTATATTTAATAAAAAAAATGAAACGAAAAAAAATATACGACCTTTTACAATTAAAGTATGTTAATGTATGTAGGGCAAGTTTCACTTCAAAACAATCATCAAACACACAAATTACCCACGTCAGGTTACCAAATCCTGTTAACGAGCTCCCAAACACGTTTACCAAATAAATACCGGTGAACAGAGGTAATTTGGTAACCGTGTGTTCAGAACAAAGTGATAAACAGGAGTGCGAAAATGCTTCGTTTTAATCAATTCAACCGCGAAATTACGCCTCACAATTCCATAGCGCTAGGGGCCGCAGTGGTCGAATAATCAAGACATCTCGCCTTCCATCAAGGCGATCCGGGCTCGATTTCCGGCGGGGTCAGTCCCCGGAATTTCGCATGTGGGAATCATGCCGCTGGCCGGCGGGCTTTCTCTGGATCTCCCGCTTCCCCCGCCCATTCATTCCGGCGCTGCTCTACACTCACCTCATATCACCCCTCACCATTGCTATAAGACCTCGATGTTAAGGGGCCCGCCTCGTGGCACAAGTGTTTGTGTGAGTGAGGTATGGTGCTAAGGGCGACGTCGTATGGGCCATACAACGGTGCGTCGCCTCTACGCGTAAGGCGTGCAGTCTTCGCGAAGAAATAAATTTCCTATGGGACTTTAAGTGGTGACCCTATTGTTTTATTTACGAAATCACTTTACTAAGTCTAATGCACTGCCCTTAAGTGGTTTCACATGTATCACGTTAGTATATTTCCCGCTATAGCAGCCTGAAAACCCCGTTTTAACCCATTTTGACGTGCCCTAAAAGGGGATTTCTAATACGTGTGTTGTCTTAAAAGTACTTAAGGGCAGTCGTCTGAAGTGTGTTCTTTTCGTAGACAAACGGCGTGAAAACACGTGTATTAGTTTCGGTGTAAAACTTATTCTTGAAACACGCTGCAGCGCGATTTTATGGCAACGAGGCTGGCCCCTTAAGCGCTGACTAAAAATCTCTCACTCACTCCACAGCGCTACATCACCATCTTTTACTGCAACGTGCACCAAATTGTCATCAATAACTTCAATTACTGCACACACCTGTTAGATAACACATTCTGGTACTAAGCTAACATACTGCACATGCAATAAACATAAGTTTTAGCTATATTTTTAAGGTCGCGTAGTACCTTTATTTAAGGAAAGGCCAGGGCAATGGGTTGTTTATATTTTATTCCTATCGTTCTATGAGGGAATACCTGCCAGAGTTTGTAGGTGATTTTAAGTAACACATTGTTTACTGGTAATGTAACGGATATTTCAGTAATTATTGTTGTTTGTGCCAAGGATTTGTAAGTTGTTTTTGCTTGATAACTAATATCGTGTATTTAATGCTACATTAGAAGATAAATCTAAGTTATAAAAATTTTATGTTCTTAGATAAGAACTACGCAATTTAATTTGTACGGAAACTGGTACCCAATATTTTTTAAACATAAGAAAACGCTCATTGTCGTGGTTCTTTGCAAAATTGTATCTGGGAAATTGTTGTTTTATAAAATAACACTAGTCAGAAACAAATAATCTGCTCTCCTCGAATGAAATATTTATGTAACTCGATCGTGTTTCCTGCGTTCTAATCGCACAAAAATGGTTCAATCTGTGACTGTTTCAAGTAGTCCACGGGGGCAACAAGTTGATTTAAGATATTCTGTGATATGAAGCAGGTGTTCAAAGATAACTGATATTGTGTGCAAATATATTTTGTTACTTCAGGCTTTATCACATAAATATTTAAGTGGATTACATATATAAGAAGTGCCAGGTGGTAACCGGTTGAATGATATCTGTGTGCCTATCAGGAGAGCTGATAGCAAGTTTCAAGTCAAGTAAAACTGCGATAAACAGAAGTAAATATCTTGTAGCAACCTATGCCAAGTTTTAGCTGGAGAAAAAAGCCTTTCGCATTCCGTTGGCAGAAGAAGTTTCTTTGTTGATGACACCCCAGTGTTACTTTTCTAATTTCACTGTCTGAAATATTTAATTTAATATTATTTCTGAAATAATAAACCAATGAACCTGTGTTTATGAGTTTAGAGTCTAAATCTTAAAAATGTCGTAGAATAAATTAGAAAATTATTTATAATTTCATGTCCAGAAATGCAAGAGTTTAACGTAAGGTAACGTCACCGAACGTTAGCAGTGAAGCGCCTGTGGAAACGCAACCATCGACATACAACTGCTATGTTGGTTGCGGCTGTTGTAACAGTCTCCACAATAAAGTGTTCCATTCACGCATGGTTTGTGAGAGGTGGAGCTGCGGTAATTCGCTGGATTCTCGTTCGGAAGGTTCCATGTTTCAGTCCGTTCCGGCGGGCGAAAAACTGGCGTGAATTTAAATACAGTACGTTCGCTGCAAACATGTGGAAAAAAGCAATAGAAAGATTTGAAGCCCATCAAAATACAACCTACCACTGTCAAGCTACCTTAAAAGCAGATGATTTCCTAAAAATCATGCAAGGGAAAAAAGACTCCATTGACAAAAGTATTGACAAATCGCGAAGCATACAAGCTGCCGAAAATAGGGCAATTTTGAAACCAATCATTGACAGTAATTTTGTGTGGGCGGCAAAACATTCCTCTTCGGGGCCACAGTGATTATGGCGAATTTGATTTGAGCACACCACCAGTTGAAAATGAAGGTAATTTTCGAGCACTACTTAGGGAAAAGGTAAAAAGTGGGGACGAAAAGCGTAGAAAGCATTTTGAATTGTGTGGACGAAATGCTATGTACATAAGTTGGAACATTCAGAATCAGATTATAGATGCTTGTAATGACATTATTACTAGTACTATTGTTCGTGAGGTCAACAATGCAAAGTGTTTCTCAGTGTTGTGTTTACGCTACGTCAAATGTGATAGTGGATGCTACACGCTTCAGGAAAGTTTTCTGCAGTTTTTGCCATTAGAAGAAACAACTGGCAAGAATATCGCTGACACACTTCTTCAGGCACTACACGAGCGAGGGATAGACTGTTCTTTCCTTAGAGGTCAGGGCTACGATGGTGCTGCATCCATGAGTGGAAAATTC
>PNEQ01075683.1:0-31697 GCA_003012365.1 Medauroidea extradentata
TTATCACGCACTCACGCAATTCATCTCGTTGAGAGCATCACTCTGTGTGCAGCGTGTTACGTGCCATTCACCCCACCACCGGCCTAGCATAGCTCGCCACAGTTTTCGCACTGTACCGCTAACATCACTTGTAGAGCCCTACCACACTACAACGTGCACGGGAACGGCTGCCTTGTGACACGTTAGTTAGGCACGTGCTAACCGCAACTCAACTCTCTACGCCAGCTTCCAAGTGAACCTGACGGTCCATCATAGTGGCCGCCAGCCCCTCGCTGCTTAAGGAGGTGCACCTTCTGGTGTCGTAGACTCACCTCGTACACTAGCTCCACACTGATCACTCACCAACCACGTGCGATATACCAGCCGGTCGTAGTCACTACGGACAGTTCACTATCATGTGCACTGTCGTGTGCTTTAGGGTTATTGTTACTGCAAGGGACGCATCACTACGTTTACCTCGCTGCGTGCGTAATTCAGACATTATTTTGGCACTATGTACCGTAAGCTTAATAAATCATCTGTAAGTGAAATACTGTTTACATAATTTCTAGACACCTAATATTGCTCAATCACGCACATCGGTGCGCTGCGCGTTAAGTGGCTTTCAATCACTCACATCAATGCGTCGGGTGGGATACCGAACACACCGAACAAACCACACCCTGAGGCCTAAGAGTCTTGAAGTGCAGTACCTGGGGAGTATTGCTAGCGCCCTTCACTCACATCAACAGCGTAGTTCGCTATCCCGATCCCACCCGAGGTAGGCGTTAGTTTTAATATTGTGACTTACCAAGTAATAACTCCAACTCTACAATTCATATTTTAATGCTATGAATTAGATAATATTATGTTTTATTCATTATCAAAGTAATTCCTTACAATTTTTTTGTCATAGAATTTTGTTATTTTTGAGGGTTCCTGAGATTGTATTAGTAGAATCGCTACCTTTGTTAAATCCAGGGTTCATAAAATCAGGGGTCTAGAGCATTTTTCTATTTGAATACAACATTAGCGAAAGAACATCAGATGAAATCGACCTCTCTGTATTTAATATACTTCAAAATATTTTTGTATGATCTTATTGACATTCCTACGTACAGTATAATTAGACTGAATTAGCGCCAGAAGAATGTGATGCTATCGCCAACCTCGGGCCATCTTGTTAATTACAGCTTGCCCCGTGCTTCAGACAGTTCAAAATTCCACCAACAGGTGGCAACAGAGTTAGGTTCTCGCCGTTTTTTTCGCCGCTCCGCCAAGTTGCATCATTTGCATGTGTTTGTCCATTGTGCATGTATACATATTCAAAAGTATTGAAAATAACTATGAATATTGTTGCCAAATGATGTGAAACCATCTGTATTCTGTAAATTATGTTTTACGTTTGCCAGTCTAAAAACAACATACTTTTGATATCACACATTAAGAAAATATGATATTTATTGTTTCTGAAGTGTGTTGTTGTTCGTGGTAGTAGAACTGAACGAAACTAGAATTCTCAAATTGCATGTGTTATGTCTGTTTTTAGTGACTGTTTTGAGTTATAAATTCAATTAATATATGCCCGCATTTACGAGATTCGTAATGGCAGTAGTGTGTGTTGTATCAATTAGTCTATGGACAGACACCAGTATTATAAGACGTTAATTCACAGGTATTTATAACTAAGACTACTTTTGATTATATCTTATATTCAGCCCCTGTGCATTTAATGAGTACATATTGTAGCTAAAATTTATCGGCGCAGTTTAATGTAATAGTAAACATTGCACGACCCTATGTAAATAAAAGCACGCGGCAATACTTATGTTTACATTCAGCGGAAAGATATAAACTGGCAGAAAATAGAAAATAATCAGGGCTTTTTTGAGTGTTCACTTTATTCCGAATCACCTATATAACAGTAAATGAAACTACTCAAGCATAAATATTGAGGACTGTAAATCCTCATTCCTCTAAAACTTCTCAGGGATTTGATGAAGTGAACCACTTAGTCATATTTTTAGTCTTTCACTCTCCTCAGGCATTTTTTCCTATCACTTTAAATCTACATTAATTAAATCATTATTTAAGAAGGGAGATGAAGATCTTATTGATAACTACAGACAGATTGCTTTACTGTCAACCTTTTCCAAAATCTATGACAAAATAATGTATAAAAGTCTGATTGATAATCTGGAAAAATACAGTCTTTTGACTATAATTCAATATGGATGTAGATCTGTATTATCAACTTTTTATTTCATATCACATATTTTGAAACTCTTAGATAACAGAAATTTTTGTAATTGGGATATTTTGTGACCTATCCAAGACTTTGACTGTGTAGATCATACAATATTGTTAAGTAAACTGAAATATTATGGTATTAACGGAAGTATTTATAATTTGTTTTCATCATACTTATCAAACAGATACCAAGTAGTTAGTTATACAGTACAGATAGTCAAGGTACTTCTTGTCACTCATATGCAATGTTAATCAGAAATGGAATACCTCAGAGCTCTGTCCTGGAACCCCTTCTTTCCCTTGTGTTTTTATTAATGACATCTTCTGACGTGTCTTTTAATATTACCTAAGGCTAATGAACTATCAATAACATGTAATACTGTATTCTTAGAACTAACAGATTCGTTCTTGCTGAACAAACTTTATTTAAACTTAAATAAATCTAACTTAACAAAATTTAAACCTATATATCTTTTTGTGATAGGTAATAATGTACACAAGATTTTAAAAATTGATATAATAAAAGTTTCTGGTGTTTGTTTAGATGATTGTCTAAATTGAAAAGTGCATGTTATGAATTTGTCAAAAAAGTTGAGTACGGCTTGTTTTATAATTCAACATCTAGCCTCTATGGTATCACCTGATGTACAAAAATTAAAATATTTTTCTTACATTCATTAAATTACGTCTTATGTCATTATGTTTTGGGCTTTGGCAGCCAACAGAAGCAAATAATTTGTTCTTCAGAAAAAGGCCAATGCTCTTAATCAATGAGATTCTTACCATCAACAATTTAAAAAACTTAGTTACTTTATATTTATTTCTCAATTTATATATACTACATCTTTATTTGTTATCAGAAATTAAAACATTTTTATATTATAACTTAAGGCTTTCGCCTACCTGAGGTAGAGTACAATAACCGCGTGAATTTCATGCCGGTCTTGCACTGAGACAGGTGGCAGGAAAACGAAGCTTTGCTGTCCGGTTTTCCCCCTCCCTCCGTGGATACCCTTAGGTCCTGCGCCTCCTATTCCACACCTTCCTTCCTCTTCTGTTGTCTTGTCTCTGTGGGCGGGTGTACTGCGAAGAGCAGTAGGCCAGCCTTGAGTAGACTCAGCACCCCCCTCCCCTCCTATCGCTCCTAATTCGCACTTCTGTGTTAATTTTCTTTTCATAACAGTATGTTTCGGCACACGAAAAATGCTTGCGCAAAGCTGCTGGACCAATGCGCTGATAACTACACATTTTCTATTCTTATATTTCTATCTAATCAGACGACTTTTTCTGCCCGACTTATGGCGCACTACTGGAACTGTAATGGTATCAATTTAACAATTTAAAGCGATACCTGCTTATTCTATTTATATTTAATATTTCCGTAATACAAATTTCGAGCATGGAAGGCAAAGCCGCGACGGGAGACAGCAGACACACACAATTGGTAGCGCTCAGTGTGTTCAGACAAAGTAGGATATCCCGGAGTCAGATTAAATATCACTATTTAACAAGTGCACTGCGTCGGTGAAAGTCGCAGATTGTGATATTTAATCGGCCCCTACGTAGTATCAATCAGTTTTTATGCGTGTAGTAGCAGTCCCCTGCAGCTTTGCTCATGAGTATTACTCATAACTGATAATACTTACTTTAACAGAAGTACCTCTTTGTAAACCTGCAGTCATCAATTGTTAGAATGTCCAAGCTGCTAGTTGAGCTAAATCTGCAGCAGGATAAGTAGCTTTAGCTGTTCACGTGAAAAGCAGACTTAGGTTTGTCCCTGCCACTAACAGCGACTTCACCTGGGCCTTATTTATAGTCACAGTAAAGTTGACGTTGTGGGGCAGTTACATGGTGTTAAATGTAATACGTTAATTGAATATAAAACGTCTGATTTACCCTGTGCACAACCATTGGTGACGGTGCCCTCCATTACATATTTTCAAAATATTCACTTGAACTTAAATGCCATTAGAAAGTTTTGGTGGGAAATGGTTTTGCGGAAACATATTTGGAGCCCCAACCTTGAGATTAGTGAGAAGACATATGTCAGGTGATGTCGAGGAACCTAAGTGGAAACTGAACTGCGTAGTCAGTTTTACCCCTTTTTAACGACTACGTGTAAATTTCACTAATTCGATCTGCCCTGAATTTTTTGTGTGTCAGAATTGAATTGAACATTCTCACGCAGCTTTTAACAGAATTCGAGCCCAGAACCTCCCGGAATGTAGACCTGAGCTACAAACAACTGCGTCACGTAACTTAGAAATTATTCACGATAACAGATTTAATTTAAAAAATAAAATATTCATGTCCTGGGCTCACAGAGGTTGTACAAGACCACGTCTCGATATGTTACTGTAGAGTGAAACTCCTGTATAATTTATTTCTCACTGTTTGTACTTACTTTTCGGATTGTCTGCATTGAAAGTTCACAATTTTAGTTTTATTCTTAATAATCAGATTATCTTGTAAAGTAAAAAAACCTACATACAATTTTTTAAATACTTTCGTAAGCATCACTCTGACGCGAACAACACTTCAATCTCTCTATTGGTTAGATATCATGGGTTGATGGAAAACAAATTTCGTGCTTTTTCACCCTTTTCGGTGTTGAATTTAGAAATATTATAATTTCACATCTTAGACATTTGTATTAGCATCCAATTGAAGTGAAAATCTTGACGGTGGCTCGTTTTAGTCGAATCAAAATCAATAATTTATTTTAAAAAATATATGATCCCTGCAAAAATTATTTGTATATCTCTACTGGTTTGATAGATAGGATTTACCTAAGATACCGTATTTACTCGCTTCTAAGACGCACATTTTTTGAAAATTTTTGAGCCCAAAAAGTGGGGTGCGTCTTAGAAGCGATGGCATCTTACATTCGCCTGCATTTTCAACAAATGTCTAGATAAAGAATTTATTAAAGAAAACATTTATTCCGTTGTTTGTTAACACGTAGAGTACACACAAAGTGGAATATCGCGTGATAAACGTATCAGTAAGTGTAAACAAAAACGTTATCAGCATTCGTGCCACATATGGCGACGGGACTAGAGTTGTATTTTGTGTCTTAGGCAGTTTTTGCGCCGGAGTGAAGCGCACAGCCTCACGTGTCGAGCGATCAATAATGCAGCGGAAGTTCTCAAGGTCAAGTGTTACCTACTATCCAAGCGCGAAACCATTTCTTACGGACGTGATGCTACATGAAAAAAAGTGAAACTGCCAAATTGTAACAACGCTGTGCATGTCAAACAATTGTACAGCAACAACATAGTACGTGTTTGTGTGTGTGTGTGCTATACATGTGTGACATGGAAAGCACCAGCAGAAATTCGTACGAAGCAAAATTTAAGCGGCAAGTTATAAATTATGCAAAGACAAACAGAAATCGCCGCGCTGCAGCACATTTCAGTGTGAATGAATGTAATGTGCGTCGCTGGAGGAAGAGTGAAGCCGAACTTACTGCATGTAAGGCTACTCGGAAAAAATTTACAGGCCCACGTCAAGGAAAATTACCGGAAATTGACAACACAGTTTTCGAGTTCGTGCAGGAAAGACGCAGAAATGCTTTGCCTGTTACAGCAGATGTTATATGAATGAAGGCTAATGAAGTTGCTAGGGAAAGAGGAATACCCCGCACTGTGTTCAAGGCCAGTCGTGGTTGGGTAGATCGTTTTATGAGACGCAAAGGCCTTTCACTACGTCGGAGAACAACAATATGCCAAAAGATTCCAGAAGATTTTCCGGAGAAACTGAAAAGTTTTCAGCGACATGTTATATTGTTGCGACAGCAAGAAAATTTTCTGTTAGGCCAAATTGGAAATGCAGATGAGACCCCCATTTGGTTTGACATGCCACAAAATTATACGGTTGATACTAAGGGAACCAAACAAGTTCCAATAAAAACATCAGGCTGTGAAAAACTCCGAGTAAGTGTAATGATAGGAATAACTGCCTGACGGACGAAAGCTTCCTCCATACCTCATTCTCAAACGAAAGACATTGCCAGACATCAAATTGTGTCCGAAGGATGTCATCGTCCATGTACAAGAAAAAGGATGGATGACAGAAGAGCTTATGCTAGATTGGCTGAAGAAAGTGTGGGGAAGACGCCCAGGTGCAGGGCTCAACTTGCCTTCTATGTTGTGCCTTGATGCATTTAGAGGTCATCTAACCGAAGGTGTAAAAAAATGTGTCCATGATTTGAAGACGAAACTAGTTGTGATTCCGGCAGGTATGACTTCTGTTCTACAGCCTCTTGACGTCTGCGTAAACCGACCATTCAAGACGCGTGTGCAGGAACAGTACGAACAATCGCTGTGCAACCCTGACAGAGAACTAACTGCGAAGGGAAAAATAAAGCGTGCGCCGCCTCACATTATCGCCGGCTGGGTCTCTGCAGCTTGGCAGGCGATACCAGAGCCATTAGTTATTCATTCTTTTAAGAAATGTTGCATCAGCAACAATCTGGACGGCACGGAAGATGATGTGCTGTGGGAGGAAAAATCCGAGCTCAGCGCTGATGAACCAGCAGATGCATCCTCTGACAGTGGCAGTTCCAGTTCCTGCTAATTTAACTTTTACACTGTTTTCCAAAGCTACAGTCTTTTGAAATAGTTGTGTTTATTCAGTGTTTATTTCTACTGTTCAGTTTGAGTGTTAATTTTTATTATGCTGATGTCACGTTTATTTTCAACGTTTTTAGTGTTTATTTTTTTATGGTGACGCTAAGTTCACTTTCAGTATTTTCTTAAGTAAAACTTTTGCTATAATAATTAAAAATTGGAATATATGTGCATACAGCAAGATGAAGTTTATCACGTATGTGTAATCAAAATGAAAAACACAAAGCAAGTGTTAGGAAATTTTTTTAAAAATAAAATTGTAGCAATTTATGGCGCATTGTTACTATGATAATGATTTTTTAAAAGTAATGTGTGTGATGTGTTTGGATTAGCTTCACGTTAGATAATACCAAATTGTTACTAGTTTTTTTTGCTTCTTTTACGGACTGAGTGCTGCACTAGTTTTTTTTTCCTGTGCAGTAACGTGATGAAAGGAAATGTCTCTCATCACCCCCTTCTCTCACAATTTTCTGCCATACACGGAAACAATAGTGGCATTGAAAGAGGCGAGGAAAGGCAAACATGTGGCTGTGCTATGTGGCCAGACAGGATGCCAGCTGCACGTGACTGTCAAACTGGTGGGGGTGGGCGTGTAGGCGATAAGGCTGCGGATGCGTCATACACTAACCATGACACAGAAATCACGTATCTTTCTTCGCCCTTTAGCTAAGTCAGTTTCTATAAATAACACGGCTGTGTGTAGCTAGATTAGTGACGGTTCACGAGCCACCAACGTCGGCCAAGATATAAGGTTTTAATAGCAGCCGCCCATACAGTGCGTCTTAGACTCGCATGTAAATTTTTTTTTTTACATTTTAAGCTTTAAAAGTAGATTGCGTCTTAGACTCGATGGCGTCTTAAACTCGAGTAAATACGGTACATATAGGTCTTTTCACCTGCTAAGAGAGTGAATTTTGAAAAACCCTTGACTTACGTTTTAGAATACTTTATTGGTGTATCATGGCCGTGAGAAACACGACAATAGCCTGCTGGGTTCAAGATATATAGACAATTAATTGAAAACACATTTCACTTATTTTAAACCATTTTCACCTCCTCAGGTGGCGAATTTTGAAAATTCGTGAAAAAACTTTTCAGGTATTTGAGTAAGCAACCATCTTAAACAAAAATCACATCGTAGTAAAAAAAAAAAAGGTAAATTTTTATCAATTGTGAATTGAAAACACATTTTACCCATTCTTTACCTCTTTGGGGCCGAATTAGGAAAATATATTTAAATGGTATTTAGATATTTACATAAGCATCAATCTGAAGCAAAGAGCACTTCGATATATAGATTGGTTCGATAGATATAGAAGAATAATTAAAACACATTTAATGTATTTTCACCCCTTTAATTATCAGATTTCAAAATGTCTTGAGTCCTGCAGTCATTTGTATAGGTAACCATTTTAAGTAAAAATGACGACTTAGCCAATTATGTTTCAGTGGTATAGAAGATTCATTTAAAACATATCCACCCCTTTTTTTTTAACTGTTTAGGGGTCAAATTAAAAAAAATCCTAAAACCTACTTTTTGGATATTTACGTAAGCAATATTTTGAAGTGAAAATCACCTTTATATCCTATCCCGAAGGATTCTATAGATATCAATAACAAATCGACAACACATTTAAGATCTTTTCACCCCCTTAAATGTTGAATTTCGAAAAATCCTGAAATTGGCTAATATGCTTCTTTATTTGTATATTATTATTGTAAAAATAACGATGATAGGCCATCGGGTTCAAGTTTCATCAAACGACATAAGGGGAAACCACACAAAAAATTTCACGATTCTAAGTCCAGCGGTTTGGGCTGTAATTTGATGTCAGTAAGTCAGTCAGAGTTCTCTTTTATGTATAGAGATTTTAAAAACAGTTTTTACTTTATAAATACGAAGGACACGTTTTAGTATTTAACACGGCACCTTCTTCACCGCTACCTAGACAGTGAAGCGCCACTGTTATATTCATGGAAGCAATTAGTAATACCCAGAATAACTACACAAGGAATATTTGGCCGCATGGTTTTGCCCCTTATTTAACACAATTTTAATTTATAATACTTGATTTTTATTTTATTTTTTAAACTTGTTTATTTTTTACGTTAACTTGT
Organism: Medauroidea extradentata; assembly: GCA_003012365.1. Taxonomy (NCBI): domain Eukaryota; kingdom Metazoa; phylum Arthropoda; class Insecta; order Phasmatodea; family Phasmatidae; genus Medauroidea; species Medauroidea extradentata. Next base: position 8,979 of record PNEQ01075683.1, read on the forward strand.
CCATTAAATTACTAGGCTTACAAATAAATTGAAAACAAAAAGTTTAAGAAATATTTAACGTTCTGTTAACATATTCTATTATAATCACGAGAAAGTGTGATGTTTTGTAACATTTTGTGACATACCGAGACGTTATTCTAACACTATACAATACTACATGTAATGTACAGTGCTTTTCTATGACTGCCAACAAGAAATCAATAATGTAAATACAAAATAAATATCACAAAATGAGAACCCAGCTTTCTCAAATGCATACGTACTCTGCAGAGCCAGTGTGTAAGTAAGTTGTGATGAATCATTAAATAAATAACATTGACAAAGACATAATACAATACATTACGTGATATTCACATGTCAGAAAATCATATGTACATTACATTTATGACCATTCATTCCTAAAACCCTGTATTACATTGAATTCCCTAAGAGTGCCACCAATTATGTATTTTAAGAAAATTTAGCACTAAAATAAACATGTCAAAATGGTTAACTAGAATCCTTAGCGGTGTACATGATTTACAAACATGACTTACATTATTACTTACAATGATATATGTGATGGGTCAGTCCATATCAAGTGGTCCAGCACTGGTTGCTCGACTATTTAAAAAAAAAAATTCATAATTTGTGCCTTGTTACCATTATGTATCGACAGTTGAAAACTGGAACAGTGAAATTTTTTTCCTCACTAGTATGATTATGGCAGTCATTTTGTTGTCATGGGGCACGACAATTTTTACATTTACAAGGGTTCAGCTACATTGCTATAGCATAACTTTGGTAGGTCATATCATGATGAAACAAAATCTGAGGTGTTAAGCACATTTAAAGCTACAGCTCTGATCACAAATCATATTTCTCAAATCACTCAGTCTTACCAACTTTAAATGTTGAACTTCTGCCTCAGAATTGCAAAAACTTGCACTTTCATAATTTTTTTTTAGAATGAAAGCAGTATGTGTTGGGCTTCAAAATATTTGTGGATGTACTTATGTAACAGTAGTGTAAACACAAATTATTTGGAGAGTGAGACTGTTACTTTTTTTTTACAGTCTTCTTAAAAATGATTTTTTTTTTTTTAAATTTTGTTTACTTTACGACTTAATATCTCTGGTGGGCAGTTATCTAAAAATCTGAAATTTACACACAATTAAGTACTCCATGGTACATACCTCCTGTACAAATTTAGATTTTGAGATTCACCTGGTTTGGAAGTTACAGCCTTGCCAAACTCGTAAAAAATATATTTATTTACATAAATAAAATCAACTAGTAATTTTATATACATTCTTAATTATTTTTATAATGCTGTAAGTGCTGTACTAAGTCATAAAAAGTATAATTACATATTACACTAAGGTTTGTTGCCAAAACACATGTATACTAATGCACAAAACTTTTATAATCATTCTATATCACATTTTTAAATAGACAAATTATTTACAATTTTAATTTGTTCACCATAACTTATTTCTTATGTTTGTTAAACAGCATTGAAATTTCTTCACATAATGATGCTGGAATGTTGTGTGAACGCCTAGTTGCTGTAGATAACTCTGATGGACTGAGCTTCCTCAACACATTCTTAAGCGGCACCCACATTCTATATGCACAAGACATCTTAAATGATGTTCTAGGTCCAGCTGGGTTGTAAAATTTTACGTGAATATCATTGTTCACAAAATTAACTTCTTCAATGACTCCTAACCACCACTGTTAGTCATACACACAGGCGATAATGTCATTGTTCCGAACATTCATGGGGATAGACTTGGTTGAAACTGGAAGATCCTCATACTCTTCTGATTTGGACGTTGCATAGCATCTCATAATGATCTCGGTCGGTGAGCAGAACAAAGCGGTGAAATTTCCGTGTTCCAGGGAGCCGTTGGCAGTTGTCAAACCTAGGTTTCAATGCTTCTTGTCGAGCAGTAATTTCCTCTTCTTCAACATATATATATATATATATATATATATATATATATCTTTTTGATACCTTTGTCTGTGTACAGTACATATACATATCTTCAGGGGAAAGAATGTGATCCTTGACTGTTCTTTGAAGACTTGCATTTGTTACTTCCCTTTTTGTTGTTCCTATAACACCATCACATGCATTTTTTCCATGTGATGTTGCAAAAAAATTCCACTCCGCACCAAGGCCGAAATCATTCTTGTGGTGACAGACATTAATTAAATTTTTCTTATTTTTGTACTGACTTGATGATCAATCTGAGAAGTAAATTATATGTTTAACTGAAGGAACAGTGTCTATTAAGTGTTTCATAAGATAAGATTGAAATGTATGCACTGTTGTTGTGTTATGGTCCAAATGATCACTGATTACACAAACACATTGGGTTAGAAGCTTATCGTTTTCTTTGTAATAATACACAAAAGGATGAACAGTTGCTTGGCGATTTACCCAGTGGTAGCTCTGAATCTCGTCTTGGATAACAAATGTAAAGTTTTCTGTGAAGTCTGCGAGAACAATGCACTCTGTTTCATTAAGTTTCTCCTTCTTCTCTCTCAAATGCAGACTTTGAATCTTTGTTATAAAATGATGAGTTTTAAGTGAATCAAGTTTTTCAATCAGAGACTGAAAAAATTCTTCTTTCGGCTGAATAACAGTTATCATTTCAGCTCTATCTGTTGTGGTCCATTGTTGAAAAATTATGTTGTCTGGAATGGCATCACTTTCATCAAATTCATCAAACAGAGATATTAGGGCTTCACTTCCTGGACATTTAACACATTTGCCCATCATATAGTCGTAGCTACTCATATCACAATCGAGTATAGCAAGTAGGTCTTTGTAATCTTTCATAAGCTTTGCACCATCAACCATTAGCTTAACATTCTGATGATAAGTACAAACACAAACTTTGTGTGTTCCCGATGATCCGGCTGTGACACACCACTTAGGTCTGAGTTCAATGAATTTTAATCTTCCGATTTTACAGTCTGGATGTTTAGATTTAAATTCCACAAACAATTCATTCAAATTGCAAAGCACCAGCCTCTTCTGCTTTTGACATTTAATGTTGTTTATTTTTACAGATAAACAGTCTTTTTTTCCGGGACAAAGACGACTGTACTCATCACTTTCATAGAATTCACGGACTGCAGTAACCACCTCTGATTGAATGCCTATACCCTTTTTCTTTCCCAACTCTGGTAGAATGCCCTGATCTTTCACTAGGTCTCTTGTCAGTTTTACCAAACGTTCAGATACATTGAACTCTTAAGCTATTCTTAGTCGATTCCATGAATTTGGAAGTAAACGAATTATTTTCACTTGCATTTCTTTTTCTGCAACAGCACATTTATCCTTCAGTATCTTAATTAATTCTTCAATTCTTCAATTGCATTGTAAATACCAATTTTAGGGTATGTATTAAAATTTTAAAAATATATTTAGAATTTATATATTTTAATTGTCACAAAAAATAATGCAATTTTACACAAGTTTGGCAAGGCTGTAACTTCCGAACCAGTTGAATCTCAAAGTCTAAATTTGTACAGGAGGTATGTACCATGGAGTACTTAATTGTGTGAAAATTTCAGATTTTTAGATAACTGCCCACCAGAGAAATTAAGTCGTAAAGTAAGCAAAAATTAAAAACCTCATTTTTACAAGACTGTAAAGAAAAAAAAAAGTAACAAAGTCTCACTCTCCAAATAATTTGTGTTTACACTACTATTACATAAGTACATCCACAAATATTTTGAAGCCCAACACATAGTGCCTTCATTTAAAAAAAAAAAAATTATGAAAGTGCAAGTTTTTGCAATTCTGAGGCAGAAGTTCTACATTTAAAGCTGGTAAGACTGCGTGATTTGAAAAATATGATTTGTGATCAGAGCTGTAGCTTTAAATGTGCTTAACACCTCAGATTTTGTTTCATCATGATATGACCTACCAGAGTTAAGATATAGCAATGTAGCTGAACCCTTGTAAATGTAAAAATTGTCGTGCCCTATGACAACAAAATGGCTGCCATAACCATACTAGTGAGGATAAAAATTTCATTGTACCAGTTTTCAACTGTTGATACATAATGTTAACAAGGCTCAAAATATCAATTTTTTTTAAATTTATGAAGCTACCAATAAATTTTATTTTGGACCACTTCATATGGATTGAACCTGATGTAACTCTCGAGACATTGATTTTCCGACAATTAATGAAACACTTATGTTATTATTAGCTTGAGTAATTGATGATACAAAATGACGAAGAAGAATTGAAGCAGCAAATATACATTACTTGTATTTGATTTCCTCAATTTTTTATTTGTTACGGTTATTAATACCTGTTTTCAGCAGAATTTTCGAACAATCTGTCGTTTACCCATGATTATATATATATAAAAAAAATCAGCTTATATTTACAATCACTTAATTTTAGACAAAAAAATAACACGTTTTTATCAAAATGTGTATTATTAATGGTTCATAAGTCAGTTAAATTCTTAAGCCTCTACCTAGCTAGTACTTGCACAGAGTCCTTTCAAGATATTGTTATGAAAACCAGAATACTAAATAATATGATCATAAATAAAATAATCCTATTTCACACAGGTACCCTGCTTTTTCAAAGTTTCAGCAGACAAAATAGGAGAATGAAAAAAATTAATGAGAGTATTTTTTCAAACCCCATTCCTCTAGTGCAATCTTTTGTTTGTTAAAAACCTTGTTATATTGGTGATTATTTTTCTTTTACTTTATCCCTACATTGTTGGATTGGTCTACAAACTTCGCTACACTTATGCGGTGGGTGGAACATAAGTTGAAAATTTTTTGAAACCTTACGTGGCTTGGTTTTCAAATTCATCTGGTATCCTCCCACCTTATCTAAACCGGTCAAACAAGGAACCAATAAACTGCGGTGTCGCGTTAACTTTATCATTGAGCGTGTTAAATCCATCTGTAAAATTTTACTAGTACATTAATAAAAAAAACTCATAATTCCTATAAGGTTTTAAAAACTGATTTACCATCATTCAGTGACTGTGACTGTAACTGTAAAACTTTTTGTACAACTGAAATTCAACACACACTCACTTTTTTTTTTTTTTTTAGTTATTGGCTCTCAACCTAATGTAGCCAGTAAAAAATAATATCAAGAAGAAACAAAGCCATGTTTTCTGAGATTCCTTTCAGAGGTATTCAAATAATGGTAAGTAATTGCTGTATTTGCCTAGATAATGCACGTAATACATGTGTTCATTATAACTACACAATTGTTTGGCCCACAATCCTTTGCGCATAATATTCCCGCATTGGTAAATTTCTTGGGTGACGCAGGTTTAAAAATTCAGGTAGTAAATATTCCATACAAAATTTTGTAAGACTGTTTTCCATCTTGATATCTCAGAAGTTGTCCCTTGCAATTACTTCAGTCAGCATTCCATGTGGAGTCCAAACGACAAACCTACAAAAAGTATTTTCGCGCAATGTGCAACTGACCCTGAATCTGATACATGTACTAGTGATTGTCTTTTAGTTTGAGTTTTCCATCAATAAGTGTGCAGCATGTGATCTTATATTTTTTTTCAGCAATATCAGCTTGTGGACTACGATTCTTTGCATAGGCGGGGTATTTAACCTCAACGATTGTGTTATCTTCGATCAGACCATCAGACGTCGCTGCTAGCCACGGGAGATCTTGTCAACAAACAAACCAGCTTCTATCACCCTTTTACCTACAAACGCCTCTAGGCTTTCATTTGCGATTGGCTCATTTTCTTTGTCAGCCATATTGTGTAGCTTTACTGCCTTGGACATTACTGTACAGTAATGATATGACAGTTTTTTTCTCGAGGAGTGGAATTTCTAAGTTTGCATACTCTGCCAAATGATGAAGCTGCCAAACTTTTGTGTAGTTCAGTTCTCCACAAATTGCTGTTTATTTGGGAAGTCGTATCAGTCTGCAGAGAATGCCTTTCTTCGTCAGTAAGAACGAATGATTTTAAAAAGACGTTTTTCTTCTCCTCAAACTCAGAAGTACTCAAATAAGAAATGTTTGAATCAAGGCCGTAATGGCAATCTGGACCACTCATTACCAAACGTTTTTGTTTTCCTTTTATAGGTTTTAGTGCTTCTCTTTTTCGCCGCTTTGAAACTGATCTTTGTTTGCATACGATGTGATCTCTGCAAAATTTCCCTAGCCTGTAGCTTATCAAATTCGTGTGTATTACACCCTGTGTTTTTCCTTTGGTATTTACATATATTACTGGCAAATCACACCTTATGTTGTATCATACACGAAGACAGTGGTTCACTCTCTTCCCAGCTAGATATTTACATGTAATGGAATTGAAGGACTCTGCCATGTTTGTAGATACATTGTGAATGAGACTAGATGCGTGGGAGATAACAAGATTTCTGGCTGCTAAAATCTCATCCCAAATACCAACTGCTTTTAAATCAGGAACTAAATTATCCTAATCCTGTTTAGGTCCGGTACAGAAATAGCCTCTTTCGTAACACATGCTGTGATCCCCAAAAACACGGAATGGGCCATTTTGTATATCCTTCTTCAATTCATTAATATTTTGATACGATTTCAAACATTCAAAAATATGTCACTTTACTGGTATACGTGAAACTTTTTTTCAGTGATTGTGTCTTCGAAAATAATCGCATTTACATAATTACAAACACAATGAAAAATATTGTACTTGCTATTTTTTCACAATACAAACAGTAAGCAACAATGCAGGAATTCGAACTCATGAATGTCAAATTATCAGTCAGCAACTTCTACGTCCTTCGTGATTGATATTGTTGCTAAATGAAACCATGAAATGAAGCAGTGAATACTGATAAATTAGCTACCAGATATATACATAATCACAAATAAAAAATACATATTTCCGCCTGAAATTGTCTTTTCTTAATCATTTGGTGGCTTCTGGAATATTGTTGCAGGACTATTACCAGCAGCTGATTCGGAAATAGCGTCACGTGTAATGTCTGCTTGTATATGGCCATTCTGGAATCATCTGGCTTCAAAAATGTGATCCTGAAGTTAATGTAAATAAATTAACATAGTGTGAGCAGTTTTATTTGTAAGAACATTGTGATATATTTTTATGTAGGCTATGTTACAATACTATTACTATAACTAGGACAATATTTTTATTGGAGGTACTTATTAGGACAGTATGCTATAGCATTACATAATTCTTATAGTACAGAAAAAGTTTGACAGTTCAAATTTCGATCATGTTGCATACACAGAACTATGGTGAGCTTCTGTGACATGCTTTAAAAAAAAAAAAAAAAAAAAAAAAAAAAAAAAAAAAAAAAAAAAAAAAAAAAAAAAAAAAAAAAAAAAAAAAAAAAAAAAAAAAAAAAAAAAAAAAAAAAATTAAACTGACCAAACACTAAGACCTATCCTGAAGTTCCTAACATCCTCGGCTGCTTTAGTGATAGGCTAGCATAAACAATTAAACGAGAAAACACAACTCGAGACTGAAAACAAATATATTTCTTAACACAACAAGGGTCTTAATCATTAAGTAAATAAATGAAAAGAAAATTATTCGTCAACACATGACTATTTAATTTTCAACACGACTTCAGTTACAACAAACAATAATCTTGCTTCAAAAATAAAATATAAACTTTTGACAAAAAGAATAGTTGGGTTTAAACACCCAAGTTAACATGACTGTGTAAACACCTAATAAAAAAAACCATCTTAAAAACCAGAGACTGGTATCTTGACAGAAAAAGAAGGTGCAGATAGCAAGCAAAACAATATTTATAAATTTAAACTACTTTTTAAAGATTACCTTGGTCGGCTACAAAAATATACAAAACATGAATTTCATTTAACTAAAATAATAGGGACTTCAAAACCTAATCAAAGTACGAAATGAATAAATATTCTCCCGGTGAATTCTATAAGTATCCAAGAATAGTAAACGTCATTCCAAAAAGAAAAAGAAAAAAATAATAATTATTATAATTACTTAAGATTAATTCGACGACAATAACTTCAACGACTCGGCCTAAATACTGAAAACGCCGCTGCAACTACTTACAATGAAATCGTCTCGACGAGTCGGTCTGTACTTCACGGCATCTTAACATTGACTGCCCCTAGTGGGCCGTGGATATCTCTATTATATATATATATATAACATGTTGTGCTAACTACATACTGGAAAAAAAAAAAAAAAAAGGTCTAAGACCTAACCACACTAGCTTTATGTCTTCATGTTGGCGTCCTCGACGACCTGCCTCCGAGGGTCGTACGTCCGTCTTCTTCCATGGTCGGCAAGCAACTCTCCCCCTCACTTCTCCTCGCGCCATGTTAAAAACCACTCCACGCCGCAAAAACTTACTCCACGTGGAGTCCTACTCGCCAATCAAGGAACGAATATCCTGTTAACCGACCAATCCACACCTCCATGGTGACACAACTCTGCTGACGGCAGAGCACTCGGTGCGACGTTCGTACAAGCAAAACAAAAGACTAATGACCGCCGGTGCAAGGCTTGCCAACTCTCCGGTCAGTGTCCTACACTACAACTGTAGTCGCAGCTTCCCGGTAAGAGAAAGGGTGGAGGGGAAGTGGGACCACAGTCCGTAGTTATCGACCCGATGCCAAGCAGCACGAGCTGTAGGCGGAGGGCGAGGGGTGCACATAGTCCGCCCCCCTCCTCCCACAGCTCACCGGCCACCCAAGTCGATAGTCAGCACTGCGTCTCACTCCTCCCCCCTCCGCTCACCAGCTCTTCCACGCTAGAAGCCCGTCACGGCCAGTGACCGCGCTAGGACACGTTAGCGAGAAAAAAAAAACGACTGAGAGAAAAGAAACAAAAGAAAAAACGGAAAAGTCTAAAGAAAACTTTGCTCAACCTAGTGCACGCAGCAACATTAAAACAAAAGGTCACTCAACTTCACTGAAGATCTAAAATCCGAACAGCGCGACTTTATATCTTAACAAAAAATCATCCTAAAACAAAATTTAAAACCCGAGAATTAACCAACGTAACAATATGATGATGTTGTATGTTTCAGTTATCTCGTAAGTGTATTCAAGGTGTCAAGCCAGAATACACTTCCAATTTCCCGTAAATTTAACACATTTTCCTCAGAATTCTCGTACAAAAAAAGTAAAAAGTAATTACAGAAAAATTACAACAAATACTATCGTTGGTACGTACTGATTGACAACTCAGTCGTTCGAAAACATTTTTGCAACGGTTGTTGTTCATAAAATCAAGGTTCTACGAAATTATGTTAAGTAGCCTAATTTTCAGAACACAATACTCTACGTTATGTTCTTTACGTTGCATCATTTAAGTTTCATGTATGGCACATCGTGAACGATCGGCCGAACATGCGGAACAACTGTTGTCGTGCATGAAAAATACCTCTGTGTAATGACTTCAACATGTTTGTACCTATTAAAAATATGCTATAATCTTGAGAACACAGCGGCAAAGTTTCGCGCTTGAATTTCGAGGATAGACTTCTAATAAAACTAATGTAAATAATTCTCGGAGTTTTTTTGAGTTACATAAATTTACCGTACATTTTTCGGACATTTCCTACTCTTTACACTTCCAGCATTTCCCAGTCGCTGGACATCTTGTATGAAAATAACGTATCCGTGTTAGAAAAAAACATTAACTAATTTATTCTCTACAGCCACATTATTTTTACAAAACGCTGTACTGAAAGCACTGGTATTTCACTTTATGAGCGCTTCAAATGTAATTATTACAAAAATGAAGTAAGTATGCTGAAAGAATCTATAATCGTAAGCTATGCCACTGACTTGCAACACTTAATAGTTTTTAGGTGTATGTGCCTTTATTAAATAATTTGTAACTTTCATAGCGTATTTTTTTTTTTTTTTTTGTAAATTAATAACTTTTGTTATTTGTGCACGTAGCCGCAATCTGGCCTTCTTCCCCCGTCTTAGACCATGTTGAATTTTCATGGCAGGGAAATCAACAGCGGTACAACGTTGAGCTCGCCCACTGTTTCACCCAGCAGATGAAAGCCAACTGAAAAGGGCACGAAGAGGAAGAAGGGGCAGAAGGAGAAGCGGTTCCCCCTGCAAGGGAGGTTGCCGCGCGCTTTCTCTCCTGGTGAAGCATGGTCATGAGGGCGCCACAGGCCGGCTAGCATATTCGTGCAAAACACGCTATAGGAAATTACGTATTTCTCGAAATTTAATGCTGTGACCTAGTGCAAACTGTACATGCGTTCAATGGTAAAAGAGTGATCTATGTTCACGGGTTTCCTTCAGAAATAATAAAAACCACGCGTGCTGCATGCATCCGAAAAGACGTTATTTTGCCATTTTCGGTGTACTCTTTCATAAAGATCTATGGACACTAGATCGACGCAGGTACTCCAGGAACATCGGCCGTAATTTAAACTCTTTTATGTACAAAACGCATTCACAAAAGTTGAATGGTTTTTTCAGAAAACAGAAACTACCGAACGTCTGCAACACATTTTCGGGAACATGTCTTGAGCACCTTAATTCATTCTTAAGATACAAGAAATGCTAGTAATCTTAATGTTCCAGTTAATAATCTTACACTTTTCCAAAAGGGAGCCTATTCTACGTGTATCATATTATTTAATAAGCTACTCTGATATTTAAAGAAAATTAATCTGGATAATCCCTAACTTTTAAAAGGTAGTTAAAAATATTTCTGAAATAACATTCTTTATATTCTTTTGACAAATTTTTAGAAGAATGGACATAATCAGATTGCAGATTTATTATTATTACGAATTATTTTACGGACTATTTTTATTTGTCCTTTCGGCAAATAAAGTAAACAAACAAGGGATCTGACATGTTACCTTTATAAAGGTGATTTGTATTATAATAAAGGATTAAAGGTACATGCAGCAGCACCTTATGTAAAACAACTAAAAAAAACTTAAAAAAAATTTTTTAAGTAAAAACATAAATAAATAACAATATATTTGTAGGAAAGTAACAATGGCCACTTTTTGTGTACCCCATTCCCAAACTGCCATATATACACATAAAAAATAATTTCAAATAAAACTAATTTTTACGTAAAATATTTTATATTTTAGCCCATAGTAAATTTCAAATATATTACAAATATAAATTTCCACTATCCGACAAAGGGTAATATGGTTACATTCGTATTACTTGATATGGAATCCGTTTTCAATCTTTGGTTTACCTTGATTGTGTGCATGTTGTGTGTAATGTTTGTACAGTGTTACTTGTTTTATACTATGTTAGTTTTTACGATTTTGACTAGCTCTGTACCCTTAGCCCAACTGGGCTATTTATGGGTTTCATAGGATGTACACTTCAATAAATAAATAAACGATTTTTACCAAAAATGTTAATGATTGCCACTGAACAATTTACTTGCACATTATGAAAGGAGCCTTGCATCCTTGCGTACTCTTCACACAACTACCATGTAAAATCTAAGTTGCTTACGGAGCACCACCAAATTTTCGTTCAGAAGCTGGCACAAAACTTTATATTTACAAACTATCATCACTTTTTATGCCACAAATCTGTATTTTTTGTAAGCGGTAGGTAGGAAAGTGTCATAGTTTTAATTTCATTATGGATAAATACAATCAGAAATACCAGCCTAAGAATTTTATCAGTTGTATGGAAACTGCAATAGTTCCCTTAAAATAAAATAAAAAAGTCTGCAAAATGAGAGACTGGTGTGCGTGACAATGATGCGGTCTGGGTTGAAAACTAACAAACTCCAGAAAACAGTGCATCGACCAACCACCTAATTAACAGAGAGTATTTATACAGCCTGCCATAACATTCTGTTGTATTCATACTAATTTATAGATACATGTTTACTTACAAACTTAAAATAATAAAGCTTTAGCCTCATCACATTTAGTGGTTTTCTAGTGATGCATAAGAACAATAATTTCTGTCCACATTTCAGAGCACATTAATTTAAACTAGGCTTTATCGATATTACCCTTATGACTACAATGGTGTTTTAAATCTTAGTGCGCGAGAAACAAAGTAAAATTCTCAGAATTTTGGAATACAATGTTTCTCACACATTAAGTGACTGTTCACCTGATTGTAATACTATTATCACCAAACACCAGTGGAAGGAAAAAAGTCTATACAGCTAAAGCTGACCGTCATACAGGCTCTGGGCTCTGTGGCATAACGAGAAACTTACCAGACTAACAAAAACACTTTGGTAACCAAACATTTAAATAAAAAAATAATGAAACAATTACTGGTACAGACTAAGCCTCAGCCTCTGATGTAGACACATAATTACAACTGGAAAAGTAAGAACACTGTGTTTTAGTTTTAAATCCACTTTTGTGGCCCCCTTTGCTATCACATGTGGTAATGTACCTATAAAATATAATTTGATATGAAACTTTGTACATTGAGAAAGCAACATTTTAGTGGTGCCACATGGCTATATTCTATAAAATTGTGTCTGTTAATACAAAAACAAACATTCCAACAATTAATTGTCTTGATCATTTACTTATTTTTTAAAAATGTTTATAACAACTGACACTTGTGCCACGAGAAGTGACTCAGTTCTCAGTGTTTACATTACATTTTATTTCAGGCAAGATTACATTGTATCTATCTTTTGGGGGTGTGTTTTTAATTGGAGCAACAACAGTAGAAAACTTTTTGAAGGTGATAATCTGGTGTCCCACAACACATTTACGGTGATTCTTAGCTGAACATATTCCAGTCTCGCAAAGGCCTCCAAGTTGGGGTGCAAGTTCATCGAGGACTAGCTGGCAGAAAGATCACGTGGCTACGAATAGGACAGATGACATGCCGTACATCACAATAACTAGGGTAGCTGATTTTATTGAATAGTTGGGCGACCGTCACACAGCCTAAAATCGTTCAGCCTAAAACCCTCTCTTCAACCTTATTCAGCCTAGTCATTCAGCCTAAAATCTTTCAGCCTACAGTCACTCAGCCTGAAGTCACACAGCCTAAAGTCGTTCAGCCTAAAGTCACTCAGTCTTTCAGACTTAAGTTATACAGCCTAAAATTGTTCAGCCTAAATTTATTCAGCCTAAAATGTTAATGCCTGAAGTTTTAAGTATCTGACTGCTGTAGAACCATACATTTCCATTACAAACTGCCAACTTATGCAGTGCCATCTAGGATGCAGTGCTGGAACCATTCTGGACAAAAACTAACCACTTCGATAATTCGAGATGCAAAGGAAATATTCTGACATCTGGTGACGGAATCCGGTACTCCTTGAATGGTGTATAGAAAAAAGTATATGCCGGTAAGTTTGCATGCACGAAAAATTTATTCGAGCAGTAAAACTAACGACATAAATTTTTTCAGTGCCTGCCATGGATGATAATACTTATCAGTTTGATTCTAATGGATATATTTCTTAAAATATAATATAAAAATGTTGGAAGCAAAGAATACCAAAACTTTCGTGACTAGCTTTATACATTTTTTGCGGAAATTCCCCACATTTTTACACCTACCTAATAATATAATTCAATCAGAAAATGAGATAATATTCAACGAAATCACTAAGTAATAATAAACATAATCATCACACGTAAATTAATCTTCAAGTTCGTCACAAATTCGGTAGTAAACTTATGGGTACGGCAGAGCAGGTTCTTGCTAACGTACGTACTCCGAAAACACTGGTAGGTGCACGAAATTTGTGATCTAAGTCTATTGCAGTAGCTACGTCTGAAAACTCCTTTTATAAAACATATATATTATCCATGTATTATTATTTTTGGACATTACTTAACATCAACGGTTAGTTTTGAATACTTTAGTGAACAATGGTTACGACCGTTGGCTAGTTAGTTTGTCGTTACGGTAATTGACGACTTATTTGTTTATTTCAAGTTTGTAGCAGCCTGTGTACAAAGTCAGAAACCTGCAATAATGTAAGGAAGCAATATTATTAACACCCTAGACTTAATAACATTGTATTAGGTCTTTTGGGTGTCATCAGGAGTTTTTTTCTAAACTTCTCTGGAATTCATTTACGAAGCACGTGATCGTAGAAAATTAAATAAATTGAACCAAGTATTATGTTGAATTCTAAAACAATGGGAAAACTAATACAGTGTTTTCTAACAAAAAAATTTCTTTTTTTTGCTATGCAAATAACTTTACTATCTCCCTGATGTGGCTGCTTCACTCGTTATGCAAAACAGTGACAACGATCTGCGCTTGCCAAGTATACAATGTAAGTATTCTTCTTTAATTAATTTCAGGTGTATTTCCATTTATAATTGTGTTTGAGCCTATTGTTATGTTTTACTTTAATCTGAATGTTGCATAATACATAAAATGTTCTTGTGTAGGAAATATGCATGTACCAATAAGTAAACTACGCATTAGTGTTTAAATTCGTGTTTATATTGATCGAAAAAAATATTCTAACTATTAATTCTTCGCGAGAATGAATGACTGCAAAGGATGTGCTACAAACTGTACACACACAAATATACTGTGAACATTTTTCGAAATTAGAGTGTATAATACTTTAAAATGTTAGACTGTGAAATATATATATATATATATATTTTCATTAAAGTTTATAAATACACGTTTACTTTCGGTACAACCATCCCTTAGAATTTACTTGCATAGGAAATGCCTGTGCAGGATAAACGTGACAAAAGCAGAAATCTAAAATGTCTCAATTCTTACTGTGCATGTGTTCTACGTATTTTCACCAACATAAGAAAACTAAGAAAACACTCAAAAGCAAATGTTGAAATTCAATTATTTGGAACTATATGTTTTAACTAATACAAAACAAAAATGATTTGTTTTTAGTTGTTTACTATACGTATCTGGAATACGTTATTTTAATATAAATCTAAAATTTTACAGTTACAAAACAAAGACTGGCCGAAACACTTAATATTACGTATTTAAATGAGCCAATTAATAATTGACTTAGTTACATTCTAGCTGCAATGACAATTACAAATATGAAGATATATTTGAAGTAAGTCATGTTCAAGTTAATTATATTTTTTTAAGGGGAAGGAGCAATGAGTTGATATTCTTTTCCAAGTAGACAGCTCTCACGATGTTTAATTGAAGAGTGAATCTTACAGGTGGTTTATCAACAGCATGTACAATTGTTCATTAACTATGCAGTTATGTAAATAGTCGCAATAGCATCGGGAAAATGTGATATCACTTATTTCTATCGACATGTCATAACAATTCAAAATATATTTTAGTTCGTACTACTCATGAAACTGGAAGAATTGAGACCGCGGCCGAGTGGCTGGAACACTCGCCTCCTACCAAGGTGATCCAAGTTTGATCCTTAGCGGGGGCGGTCTTCGGATCTTCGCATGTTGTAACTGTGCCGGACGATATTGCTGGTGATATCCTATTACCTCCACCCTTTTCATTCCGTCACTTCTCCACTGTAGAGCTTCATTTCAAGCCATCCTTTTAGATAAGATGATGCCTTCGGGTATCAATAAGTCCACATCCAAGGTGCGATACACTGGTACTCGGGTACCCTCTTCACACGATATTTATTTAATGGGATAATTTATTTCTATAAAATTTTACATTTTTGATTGCTTTTTTCCGTAACTAACATGTTATAGGAAATAATTTGCTAATTTTTGGGAAGTGTTCAAAACGTGTTTGAGGTAGAATCAGAGTAGTAAAATCTATGATGTATACTTCATTCATTTGAAATAAATGACACAATCCCAATGTTCTTTCAGTTTAGAGACTGAACTGAAATTTACTTCATTGGCTTTAATGAAAATTACGTATCTTACTTAATTTTTAGTAATGTCTTTTAAATACTCTTGCAATGCGGATAACTGATTAAGTGAGATATTGTTAACATGCACCCTTGCTGTACAATGTTGCTATAAGCGAGACTGACCGAACATGTATGGGAAAGTATGCATTACACACTACAGGAAAATGCCACTCTACTTACACATCCAATTAAGTCAAATAGTTATAAAGGTATTTGCTTTTATTGTGGAAAAAACTAATGTATGTCAGCTCAAGAAACGTCGCGGAAAGCTCGCCTGAGGAAAACTCCTGTGTTAATGTGTTTTCGCAGCTTTTTCTTCTTGCCTTGTGTTTGTGCACTGATAAAATTACTTATTGGTCACCACAAAATATTTTGTCATTATGGACCTTTCCAAATTTTTTGTGGTGACCACTAACATTTTTTGCTGTCCCCAATAAAGTTATGCATTGAGCACCAAACAATTTTGTAACCATTGCAAAAATATTTTGTGACATCCATATTGACAAATCATTTTGCAGTTACCACAAAACCGTTTTTTCTGTGTGACATTGTCTTCGTTTTAACTGTTGACTGTGCTGTCTTAATTTTGGTAGCTTGAGTTTTTTATTTATGTATGTGTTGAGTACTGCTAATTTTGAATTTTTCCATTATGTTTTTCTTGGTTCTCACTCTGGTTGTTTGAGGCGACATAGCGTTGCAATGGCGTACGTCCATAACATTTCACTAAATAGATTTTGCGTCTCATTTTATGAAAGTTTGTAACACAAATTACTGGCTGATTATGCCTCTAGTTACTGACCCACCTGTTGCATTAACTGAGCTAACAAGCATACGCATATTTCGAATATGAAATGTTGACAGGAATAATGGGTGGGCTCAACACGCAGGTAGAGTGGCAAGGGGTGGGTTTAAGATGGTGGTGACTGGTGTGCGCTGAGGGGAAGGAAGGGAAGAAGAGTACCATTGTGAAGGGCCAGTCGTACACTTGCGCCTAAAACTTTGCTCATAAGCAATATACAGGCTTGCCATCTGGAAATATGGCCCTTATATGCTACAATAATATTTTCACCTTATCGCTCGTGTTCCTTATCCTTGGGGAGACATTAGTGGCTACATCTCGTCTCCGTAACGCCCGGAACGATAATGCATCCACACCGTAAATGTTCCACGGCAATAAATCAGTAAAGCCTGGAATGCATACCTGCCAACTTTTCAAAATGATAATCAGTAAAACTTTTCCAGAATGTCACATTTTTGCGTAAACTGCACGCGGCAATTTTTGTGCCAAATTATATCAGTCCCTATGTCTTACAAACTGTACACATAATAACATTTATAATATTTTTAAAGTTTATTTGTTTTTAAAGTAGGCCTTATCAAGACGTAAATATGCAAAAACAATATTTGTCAAGTTATACTTTGAACAATTTCCTGTTCACTTAATTCTTTGAAAATCCATCATTCTTTTATAATTCAAAATGTACACTTGCATCTTTAAACAACCAGTAAGCACGGTTACAAATATAAATAGTTTCACAAAGTTTGATATACATCTCAACTAGTTTTGTTTATTTTATGTGACATCAAATAGCCCAATACCAAACTGGATTGTGTTTTGAGTTACGAAATACTGTAAGGTAATATTTAGCTCTAGCTACAGCACCTTCAAAACCTACTTACGAAAATTCATGTTTATTCTGCGATTTCCACGTAGACCTATAACCTCAAATAGTAGTTAAGGCCGTGCTACATTCGCCGTAAGAAATAACCGTAAAAATTGAACAAACACATTTGAGAGATGCATGCTACAACACACCGTACCGCTACTTAGCCGCCATAAGACCGTAACAGGGATAGAAACCTGTCTATTTCTTACGGTGCGGTTACGGTTATTTTTATACGGCTACTTTACTGTCAATGTAGCACGGGCTTTACAGTTAGGTGCTTCATACCATCTTCCATAAATTACCAATAAATGCCGCACAAAAATTACGCTAGTAGTAATTATGAACAGTTCGTTATCGTATAAAATTTTATTATTGTACGTACGCTTCACAATAAGAGCAAATAATTTTTCTTTCAAGTTCACAAAGGTATAAACACGCGTGCGATGTATTTTCTAACTTCAAAATTTCGTCGCATCACACGGTAGTTATACGTCATATTCATTACAACAGCGGAAAAATATTTTTAGTTTCAAAGTAAAAAATACAGCTTCCAAGCACACAAAAAAGCGCGAAATTGGACAAGAAACAACACACTTGTCGTTTTAAAATGCCAAACAACACGCACATCGTCATCTTGTAACAGCCCATACAAGAAATTCACGGATTGGCTGTTAGCTATAAAATACGCCAATAGGAAACCGGGAACAAAACACATACCGAATTTTGTTATTGGTTCCTGTAGTGTTCACTGTGACCAACTGCTGAACGCACAGTAAAAAAAACGAATTTTACGAGTGTTTATGCACAATAGCAAAGCCAAACAACACCGTAAAACACGTTTCATGTTGGTACGCATGCGCAAAAAAAAATTTGTCCGCTATTCATTTGTAAATAATGGCATTAATGTACACACAAATGTCGAACGTCTCGAAAACCGTAAAATTATGTTGTCCTCCGTAAAACCGTAAAACGTACGTACATTCCGTACATTTTACGGACAATCCGTAAAAGTTGGCATGTATGGGAATGTAATATAAATAATCAAGAGTCCTGTTAACTTAATTTCGCTTTACAGGACCGTTATCACTAGCCAACTAGACGTATGTGTTAATTTTTAAACATTTATTCAAGCATGAGGAAGATTATTTATAATGACCGCAGCTCGTTTTCTTGTGATATATTTGCTAGTGATAGATTATTTTATCTATTTCGCTGTGTTATCGACATATCCTGTCTTTCTTGCACGTTTGAAGTTATATAGCTTGACCACTGCACTACATCGTAACTGTACAGAACGAATGAGAAACTCGTATTGTTTTTAAGATATTTGTAAAAATTACAAATATTTACACTGATATGTAGGTTAGAACCTGTGGAGCAATTAACAATAAAACTTAGGCCATATGTGTTAACGTATATTAAAGTAATGGTGCATAAATGTATTATTTACTTACTGTGAAATAATTTTCTACGGAACTGAGCAGTGCTATTTACTTTTACTGCCTTGAAGTTGAATAGGGCCTAAGTATTCTGTTTTCAAGCCAGCAATTCCTAAAAACTTTTAAAGATATATTTTTTAATTCCATTATTCTGTTTAAAGTAATTATAAAAATATTTTCACAGTGTGTGAAACTGTTCCTTGTAATCAGCAAGATTAATTCCATATAAATATTTACATTTTAATAAAGTACACTGGATGTTCCCATTACAGAAACAAAATTTCAACATCTATATTAAATATGATTTTTAACTACAGACTGTTGGCCTAATTGATAAATACTGCATGAAGAAAAATAATTAAACACACGTCTGACAAATCGTTAAAGTCATTACGTTGTGATTGGCAGTGCGACTTAATCAGGGAATTTTCTTAAATAAGCTGATTTACAATTGCGTTATATGTGCTTGATAGAAGAAAACAACCCTTTCGGGCCAAAATATGTTATTAATACATTATCTACTTGTAAGTAACTGATTAGTTTAACAATAATCATTCAGTTACAGTGGTAAATTTCGTAATTATTGTGAAATTCAGAAGCATCCATGTCTTACATCAATATATTTTAACATTTACAACTAATAAAGATAACATTTATTCAGGCTCTACGTAAAAACCCGTTATTTCATTTTTATACTGATAATATAACTCTGTTACCGGTGGAAAATCTTTGTAAGCCTTTGAAAGCAGACGATCCGTAAAAGGAAGCACGGTCACATAGAAATAATTTGTACTGTGTTGAACATTAAGCCATTAAACCAGTACGTATTGTTCTACAGCCTCTAATTGCCTGGGAAATTAATATTTTATTTATTTTTAATGAAGTCTTGCAGTTACATATCAAGGGAACCGTAATCAATTATTGGACTCGGGGTAAATCAATGTTGATATCACAGAAACTACATAGGTACACCTTCCGATAGCCACTCATATACATGTTTTTTCTATGAGTGTAAATAGGCCTGGGACAGTCGCTAGATTTGACACATATAGACTTAGGATTGTTTTTCTGACAGACAGTTTGCAGAGGGGCAAATACCTGACAGCATAGAAAGGAGCGCGACCAAGAGGAGAGGTGGAAGAAGGGAAAGGCCGGGGGTGGGGTAGGGGCATAACCGGTTGTACAGCTTCCTGTAGACGGGCCTCGCAGAAATATATTAACTGGAACACACAAAACGGCGCGTGACAGGGAAAAATCCCCTCCCCCAAAACACTAACCATTCGACATGCTGCTACATGAGTTCACATAAAACTGAGAATTTTACCTTCCCGCACCAAGTAATACTCCGCTGTGTACAAAGTAATCGAATTGTATGTGCTCTACATTACAATTGTCGGGAGTGGAGAGAAGATTTTGCTTTCCAAGCACAAACCCGCAAGATATATTAGGCCAGTGTTCGGTCGACCTAGTAAATAATGGTTACTAAGTTCATTTAAAGTAATAATTATATAATATATGTATTTATGGCGCAGTTAGAGCTATATCATATTTTCTCATACGTTATTTATCAATAACTAGTCTAACTAATAGGCACAGAAACACTGTTTGACAACTAAACTGACTTAACTTAGGATGCCACAAATTATGAGGAGATTAAAAAGTAATACAGGTAAAGGAAATGAAATTGGGAGTGAAATTCCCACTCAAGTATATGGCCAATAACTAGACCAGATGTTGCCAATCTTAAGAATTTTTGTACACTTCGGTGTGCAATTCATTCCATTTTAAATTGCATTACGTATATATCCATTTCCGACAGCCACTCTTAGATCTGATCAATTGTGAACTAGATGTGTGTCAAATAAATATCAACAGTTAACTTATGGATACACAACGAATCGAAAGTAGCGTTACAAATATCAGAATTAATATGGCAATGAAAAAAAGTCCTCTGGTTATCGTTTGGCTTGCCGCGAACATAAAATGAAACTGAAAGACGATTGTTCAGAGAAAGGTATTGTAAATCTCACAACCAATACACATAGGCTGTCATCGTTTCATTAACAGCGGAACGAAAGACGGTAACGATTTTTTAAATAATTCAACGTTCAAAACCTACGACAACCCTTCTCCTCAATTTAAGGTAGAAACCGTAAAACACTATCTGATAGGAATCAGGCCTAGATTGCATTTCTTTGCCATTCCGCTAACCCGAAAACCGTTCTAGACAGCTCCCAAATTATGAGCTATGAAGTTTTTGTTTTATGAGCACAAAATGTGAAACTTCAGCTGTAAGCAGCACGGTGTATGACCGATTCACGAGAAACAATTTCTTCGATGAGTGGTGGTAACAAATGGGCTAAAAAAACAATTGGAGCTATAAGTTCTTTGTTTAAATAGCACAAATTTTGACATTTCTACTATAAGTAGCAGACATTGATCACTAATTCATGGCACATGAGTAATTCGCGAGGAACGATTATTTCGATGAGAAGTGGCTAACTTCACTGCATTTTTTTTGTAATTTTACACAACTGTACGTAGCAGCATACTCTTCACACATGTTCCTGTAATTTTACACAACTTATGTCCGTGTCTTTTCACACCACTTATGTCTGTGTCAATTCGCTGTACATAACAATAAAAAATACAATAAATGCATGTATACTAACAATGCAACTGGTGTGCTTCAACATAACGTTGTGTTAAATAATTCGTACTTCAAAGAGGAAAAAAACTTTTAAAATACAGCTGTTTAATTTCGTGACTATAACTATCTGGTGTAAGATCTTAGCTGCTTCTGGAACAGTAACTTAGTTAGATATAGAATACACTTTAATTTTTCAGAAGCGCTTGGTAATGCATGGCATTGCGTTATTAACGAGCAGTTCCAAGTGATGGAATTTCTTATCCTGGGAGTATTGGAACCCACGACCTTTGTGTTAGCAGTCAAAGGGAATAAGCACGAGACTACCAATGGTTGGTGAGAGTTGTAGTTCGTGACCTGGGATACTAATCCAGTCATTTTAGGGATTTACCTGGAAATAATTCCCTTAAAGGGGATACTGGTCATATGCATAGTACCAGTACCCAGTAACAACATACAAAAAACCAACACATATGGGTGCTGCGCTATGGCCGCCAATTGGAAAACGGTGATCGATATTCACTTTTTTGCCCATGTTTAAAGAACAGTTAATAATATTTAAAAAATTCAAACAAAAATTGAAGTACATTGAAAAATACGTATTTTACGAAAGGATAACTTTCTTTGTGTATGCGTTGGCTTCCATGTTATTCGTAAGATAAGATTATGTAAATCAATTTTCGATAATATATTAATTTTATTAAAACCCCAATATCTCAATAAATTGGTGGCTTGTGTTATAAATCAAATTAACGTTTTGTTGACAATTTATTTACTAATTTGTTCATAAAATCAAGTGTTCGTTAGGAAATTAAAGTAGACAGAAAAGTACAGCAGATACCATTCAAAAGCTATAAGATAATCAAAAACATTTCTGGGTTCAAGTACATCTCTTTAAATCCCATTTACATTTCTGAAGAGGTAACAAACATCATTGGGAAAGCGACATCACTTTATTTGTTTTGGGCAGCCGGCTACACTGATGAAAAGAGCCACAATCATTATGGAATGGCTTTATGCAGCCAGTATTGGCACAATCTAGAAATGTTACTACGAAGACAATACCTCTTCATTATATTAATGGGAATCCATCAAATCTCTCAACATTATATTCAGTGTTGTATTTTGCTGCAGAACAAAGCCAAGAGCAAGGACACACT
>PNEQ01075684.1:0-31693 GCA_003012365.1 Medauroidea extradentata
CAAGGATTGTTTTTATCTAATTTGCGACCGCGGAAAAAAAACCGAGGAAAACACTCAACACTCGCTGACAACCGCAATAGTAATGGCTGTTAAATGCCGGGCAGCTGTTTTATAGAGAAATAAAGATGAATTAAAAAAAAAAGAAGTTCTGCAATTAAAGTACGCTTAGCGCAGTGGACTGGACAAATCTGTTTGTATTTGATGTTTTAAAGATAAACAGTGAATATAGTATAATATAGAATATAGTATCACCATCAATTAACACGTAACTAAAAGTTAGTTACTCTTTTCTATAGTACACGCGGGCGAAGCCGCAACGGGACAGCTAGTGTATATATATGTGTGTGTGTATATATATATATATATATATATATATATATATATATATATATATATATATATATATATACACATAAATCGATGGGTGTATGTGTATTCCTTATGGACTCCAAAACGGCTGGAGCGATTTTGATGTTATTTTCAGGCACTCTTCAGATTAGCCCAGCAGGTGATCCCCTGAAGTTTGAAAACGATCAGATCAACATAAACTTTTTTTTGCGTTCTGCCAATTTTGTGTCATAGTTTCCTTACAAATTAATTATTAATTAATTAATAGTAAATAAATTAAGTATGATCGAGACTTGGAAGTGTGCGGCATGTCAGTTATAGATAATTACTGCTATACCCGGGTCGCTAGTTAATAAAAGACGCTGGTGAGGGGTGACAGGATGTGAGTATGGAGCAGCCCTGGCATTAGGGGGGGGGGGTGAAACAGGAGATCCCTGACAAAACCCACCGACCAGCGGCATCGTCCTACACGATTCTCAACTGCGAAAATCCAGGGACCGACCCAGCCAGGAGTCGAGCTCGTGTCGCCTTGGCGGGAGGCGAGTGCTCTAGCCGCGGCCCACATAAAACAAAATAAATAACAATATGCTGGTTCGTGAACACAGGGACTGTACCACAATATGCATAGGAAAAGTTGCAAATTTCATCTTCGTATTTTCACTTGTAGGATGTCACACACGCACTTGCTTTACAGTTCGTCTGCCCAACTGTTTACAAACAAGGTTTCCCCCTCTGTAATCTGTATATTATTTCCAGTTGTGAAATCTTGTGTGTCGTTTCCGTTATTTACGTAAGCAACATGCTGAAACTAACAACACCTCTATATTTCAAACGGCTGAATAAATTTTTGATTTTCAATGTAAAACAGTTTTTAATTCTTTTCACCTCTTCAGAGTTCATATTTCGAAAAATTCTGAAAGCTTATATCCTTTATCCAATTGAAGTGTAAACCACGAAGGTATCCCGTCGGATTCTAGCTATACCAACCCCTCAGGAAGTTTCCCTGAGGGGAACACATAATCAAAATTTCATGTTTGAAGATTCGGCAGATTTGGCTGTGGTTCAATACGTCAGACATTCAGTATTCTCTTTCATATGTAGAGATAACGCTCCGTATGGTCTACACAATAATTTTGAGGCGGTGACATTTCATTTTAAATAATCCACTATTGTGGATTAAAATACTTTTTGTAGTAACTATATTTTAGATTTATTTGTGCATATTTGTCCATGATTGGGCGAAGGATATTACTTGGTGGTCAGTTTAAAATACGAAATTAATAAATTTGTTCATTAATTTGACTTTCAGGATGGCAGAAGTTAGTGACAGGTATCCATTAACTGTATACTTACCTAGCATTCCGCCCGCGGCTTTGCTTACGTGTATGGTAGTATGGGCCATATGCTGAAATACTATTTTAAAAAAACATGCAATAATTTTTTTTAATAATGGCAGTTTTCGTCATTTATTGCAATTAGAATAAACTGCGAAGTGATTTTCTCTTAGGCATGCCACTGTGGGAAGACTATGAGAGAGAAATTATTTTCACAAGTGGGAAATGTAATCGCAAGCAATGTCTTCGTAACTGAAACTTTGTCGTTCAAATATAAAATTATGCATTTTTGCCTCTTGAAAGCTTGTGAGGGACTATAACAGCGTTCGCTTGGTGTCCGATACATGCTGGAATCACAAATAACCGGACGAATCCGACACGGCAACTCTAGCACGACAGAAGTAAAGTAGCTACCAAAGAAAATTAATGTTACAGTGACGTCAGCCCGACGAAAGTAGAATTTATTTCTGTGCCGCGTCGTATCGGGTTTTGTCCGACAGAAGCCAAGGAAGAAATTTAAACTGAACAAAATTAAATGTCACTCGGGTTTCTCTGCTGTGTTGTTAAATTTTAATCAAACCGAAAATAAACGATTTTTTTTTTTCATGTGTAAGCTTAGCTTCAGGTGGAAAACAGAACCAGGAGCTGTTCATATACATATCAATCGTTCTACGAAATTCGGTTGAAAGTTTTAAAAAAATTAGCCGAAGAAAGATAAGGAATGGATTAAAATAGGATAATATTGCATTGCATAGTTTAACGATACTTGTTACCTAACTTTCGACGCTAGAAAACTTTTTGATTGTTTACAAACAATGCTTTATTTACATATTTTCAGCGGTTATAAAACGCAGACTTGTAATCGTTTTTCATCGATTGTTTTTGAAAACGTGTCGCTACGTTCCAGCGGCAGCCGTACACAGTTAGTCTGAGTCATTCCGTCGGACAATTGTGAACACAAGTGATATATTTGGTCGTTCTGAGTTGGGCAGCAGTGTTGCGTCCAAATGCGCCAGGCCTGTCGTGTCGTGGTCGTCTGGCTGTTGTGATTCCAGCATTACAATTACAACTAATCTGGGACTTCGCAGCAAGTCTGAGAAAGTACTTCAGTGGTGTAAAAAAAAGTCTTGCTTTGGTAGGATTCGTGTTTCGGCCTAGAGGCGGGCAAGATCAAATAAACTGCGGGGAAACACGCAAGCGTGTGAGGTGGGGAATAAAAAAAAACTCAGAGATCGATGCCTGAGGGAAAATGTTCTTTTCTGCGCGCGTTCACGTGTTACTGGGGAACGGAGGGGGACGAAAAAAAAAAATTCGGTTATGTTTGCAGATTGCACGCCAAAGGAGGAAACGTGAAAAAGAGAAGGGAAAATGGGAGCAGAAAATGGGACTTCAAAGAACGGCGGAACGCTCGAATGAATTTAATAAAAAAAGAGAAGGGAAAAGCTATCGTTTTCTAGAGTGCCGAACGTGAGTAATGTTATCTACGGCGATTTTAAAAACGTCCTAAAAAAATACTGCGTACATGACCAGTTTTTAAAAGCATTGGAGTGTGTTTATGTCGCTGTTTTCGAGGACTCGGTTTACTTTACGTCCCGCGCAAACGTGTGTAGTATAAATCTCGTGTTTCACAGGGTGGGATGTGTACGTTCAGGATTTGATTATCCCCGTAAGATAAAGCTTTCCTTCGCGGGACTTAGGAGCCTTCATAGATAGGCTGTGTTTGTGTGTGAGGTAGGAGCGGTAAGGTTGCCGCTGAACCACGTATGTAATGTATTATCGCCTCTCCGTGCAAGCCACTCAGCTGCCGTGCAGTGCTTTACTATTATCCTTTTATCTATGGGACTTTAAGCGGTGGCCACATTATATTATTTATAGGCAGCGTAGTTCAAAGCCTAACGCTTGTTTCTATAGTTATGTTTTTTCGAATCCGATTGTTAATTTTCCAAATACGGCGGCCTGAAAAAAGCAATTTTTAGCCGTTTTAAGAGACCAGAAAATAACGTTTCTAATAATCGTGTGGAATTTTTAAGACTACGGTGATATAGTTTGAAGTGTGTGTGTTCTTTTCGTATGTATTCAGATATAATTTGCCTTAAATAGTTTCGTCAAAAAGAGAATAGTCGTAACTTGCTGCAACATATTTGAAGGGCTGGTAGGGGTTCGTATGCTCGGTTTCGATCCTAGGTAGACATTAGGCGGTGAGAATAAAAATGTAACCCGGTAGAGTTAAGTGGGTTTACTCTGACTCGTGACCAGGAGACCGCTTTTTTTTTAATCACCAGATATTACTCAGAACGTTTAAAATAAATGTTTTGGAAAGGTTTGAATTCAAAATACAGTAAACCTAAAATTTTATTTATGCATAAAATATTTGACTAAGAATCGACGGCAGCAACGTTTTTTTTTTTTTTGTAATTTTTAATGTTCCAAGAATAAAACCTGCTGCGTATTAAAAAATACACGATCTGAAGAAAGACAGGCAATTAATTTACCATAATCAGAAGTGAAAAACAAGAAATTGTAAAAATTTTAAAATTTTCGTTTAACATTTCTACATGTATATTTAAATACAAAACAATTGTATTTTTATGTTTTCATGTATGTCAATCTGAAGAATGTAACATTGTTATTCATTATGATATTCTTCAGTTTGGTATTTCAGTTGGTTTAGTGACGTACATAAAACCGTAAGAAATATTTCATAAGAGAAAAAAAAACATACACAATTTATGTCTAAAATAAGAAAAAAAAAACCTGTTGAAAATATAATAATAAAAATGCAGATTAAAATTGCTGTAGAACATGCCCTTAAGCTTCAGAGAGCTTTACATTTGCTTTTCAGTTG
Source organism: Medauroidea extradentata (assembly GCA_003012365.1). NCBI lineage: Eukaryota > Metazoa > Arthropoda > Insecta > Phasmatodea > Phasmatidae > Medauroidea > Medauroidea extradentata. The sequence continues at coordinate 4,528 of PNEQ01075684.1, forward strand.
ACTGAATGATAATGGAGTTAACACTGTATATGTTCTAAACGCGAGTTAGCTTCAAATGAGTGTCTGATCGCACGAGCTGGGTTAAAGTTTGACTTTAAACAGAGTGAATTTTTGTAAACGCCAGTCGTATTGGATTTTCTTTCTAGTTTTGTTACACGTCACGCTAGTTAGTACTATGATCCTGTCTAAACAAAAAAAAAAAAAATGCATCGCTAGCTCGGCGTTACCCACAGTACGCTTATTTCACTTCCGAGTCAATTTTCTGTCATTGTTGAAACCAATGCCTGTAGTACATAATATAGAAACAGTTATTTGGACTGTGTGAAATGTATGTCGTTATTGCAATGGGATTAAACTATTTAGAGAAATATTGTCGTGCGGATTAAGGCACCCGCCTGGTGGCCGCGTGTTTGTGTGAGTGAGACACGGCGCCAAGGGCGATGTTGACCGGCTCATCTGGTGCGGTATCACTAGAGACACTGGTAAATCGCGGGAAAAGTTAATTGTTTGCTAGGCTCCAACATGCTACGTATAACACAAGGATTTGCACATATGTTGGCTATAGTTTATATGAAACACTGCGCCCATATTCAACAAACCCAATTATAACTGTACAGTTTTAATACAAAACGTGCGTGATTTGCCAGAAAACTGTTCATATTGTCACGATTGAAATACTACAGTTTATTGGAGACTATGTTAAATATTTTCGCGATTTTCCCGTGTCTCTAGGTATCGCCTCTACCGCAAGCCATTGAAACGGCGTGCAGTGGTATCGTAGTTCTCTCGCCTGACACTTTCAGTTGTGACCCAATATTTTATCGGTGGAAAGTTTTAAACAAAGTCCAATACACTTCTCTATCGTAGATTCACACAAATCCCGTGAGTAGTTCATAAGATGTAAAATAATATTGATAAAGCCGTTTTTTTTTTTTTTTTTTAACGTTTTGAGGGGCTCCGAAATGATCGTTCTAATAAACGTGATGTTTTGAAACTACCATTCCACCATCGTTTGAAGTGTGTGATATTTCAGTAAATCCGCACATTAGAAACACGTTCAGAAGTTTCTTAGAAAAAAGCATCTGCCAGCACGCTGCAGCGCTGTTTACAAAGCAGACAGACGGGCTCCTTAATTAAAATAAGCGCATTGAAATCCGTTAAAAATTATGGGTCATGTACGAGTAGCTAATATAAAAACACGTATTTATTTGTATAGGCGGTTCAGATTAAAGTGAGCACTCAAAAAAGTCCTACTAAAGTTCTATTTTTAGACAATTCGTATCTTTCCGCGTGTAACGGCTAAGAACAGGAAATGTCTAACCTCTTTGGACACATCACTTGATGTTTGCGCATGTAAGATAAATTGTGCAGTCGGTAGGAATCGATACAGTTTAATAAGTTTATTAGTTATATAAAATACAATTATGTCAATTTCGATTGATTTTGTTTCGGTATTGTAGAATTTAAATAGAAAAATACACGGATCTATATTACGTAATTTCGCTGCCAACCATACAAGCAGTAAGGTAACTATAGTTCATGTTAAATTAAGTGCAGTAATTGCTAGTGGTATTTTTCAAAGGTTAAATCTTTAGTGCTCATTTTATCCCGAACGACCTATACCTAGAGACACTGGAAAATCGCGAAAATGTTTCAGATAGTCTCCAATATACTGTAGTATATAAACCGTGACACGTGTGAACAATTTTGGGACAAATCACACACGCTGTGTGTTCAAGCTGTGCCGTTCTAATTGGGCCTGTTGAAGACTGAAACAAAGCTTCAAATAAATCATAGCCAATTTCGATTCGAAACAGTCAGTGTTGTATACAGTATGTTGGAGCCTAGCAAATATTAAACTATTCCCGCGATTTCCCAGTGTATCTACCTATACCATGTTGCTGGTACTATATTGTCTATTGTGTTTTATGCCTATTGGTTGAAGAAAAGATTTTTGAGTAAAAGTTAGTTACGTTGACAGTACCTATGTTTTATTTTGTGTACACTACACATTTTACGTGTTATCAGTATGCGGTAAAAATATCAATGAGACAGTTTTTTTTTGTAAATACGGGCATATTATGTTCTTGAATCAGTGTGTGTTCGCGCACGCGAGTGCCGTTGCGTAATTTCAGAGTCTACGGATACGTTGTTTTTTAAGTTGGTACACTGACTCTGGAAATAAATTTATGCCAGTCGCTTCGAATCCTTGTGTGTCGATTCTGTTGTTTGCATTATATCCTGTTTAATACCCTTGCCGTAAAATTTCTCTCCGACTGGACATCAACTTGTTACTTTACTTTCATATTGACCCTCTTAATTACCACACATGTATTAGTAGTCTTTCTGAACGCACACTTTGTTGTTTGCGTGTATTTGTGTGGCAGTATGAAGTAGGTTTGTATTTGTGTTCTTTGTATGGTGTTAAAATTATTACTATAGGCCATTCGGAATAAAGTGAGCACTAAAGATTTAACCTTTGAAAAAAATCACTAGCCGTTACTGCATATAAGCCAACATTAACAACAGTTGCATTATTGTTTGTATGGTTGGTAGCGAATAACTGCATGTAGTTCCATGGATTTTCTTATTTGAATACAGCATTAGTGAAACAACATCAATTGCAAACGACCTCTCTGTATTTAATATACTTAAAAATATTTATTTAACTTCTTACTGACGTACCTACTGACTGTACAATTTTATTTCATTAGCGGCAGCACAAAACGACGCAACCGAGTCGATTGTCGTTGGCTCACGCCGCTAACTCTTCGCGCCACAGACGTAGTTTAAAATTTCACCGACAGATGGCATCAGAGTTAGGTTTTCGCCGCTTGGAAGCGAATTGCGTCATTCAGTTTGTTTGTCCGTTATGTAATGAATATCGGTTTCTGATAAACACATATAAAGTATTAGAAGTGATTGTTCATGAATATCATTGATAAATTATGTGAAGTAATTAGTAATGTAAGTTGTTTTGTTTTATGATCGCCAGCCTGAGTATCTGGAAATAGAAACAGCATTTTTTCCCCTGTTTCACACATTAAGAAAATAGGTTATTTATTGTTTCTCTTTACGTGCGTCGTCGTCGTTCATTACAGTATGCTGAACGGAACTTGAATTCTTGAGTTGCGTGTGTCATGTGTGTTTTTAGTGGCGGTTTTAATTTAAAAGTTCGAATATACTGTTCATACATTTACGAGATTCGTAACGGTAATAGCGCCGTTCGAGTAGACGCAGAGAAACCAGTGTTATAAGACGTTTACTAGCAGGTATTTATAACTAAGATTACAACTGAGTATAGCACATATTCAACACCCGTGCATTTAATGAGTACGTATTGTAGCTAAAATTTATCGGAGCATTGTAACGTAAATGTAAACACTGTACAAGACTATGCAAATAAAAGCACGTGGCAATGTTGATGTTTAGATGTAGCGGAAAGATATAAACTGGCAGAAAATAGAAATTAATCAGGGCTTTTTTGAGTGCTCACTTTATTCCGAATCACCTATATCAGCTTACAAAGCATTGCGGTAAATAATTACAATGACTTCTGTAACTGATGCCATTTGTAAATGGTGGGGCCGCAGTGACCATTCGCCTCCCACCAATGCGATCCGGGTTCGATTCCCGACGGGGTCTGTCCCTGGATTTTCGCATGTGGGAATCGTACCCCCGACGATGCCGCTGGTCGGCGGGTTTTCTTGGGAATCTTTCGTTATCCCCGCCCTTACATTCCAGCGTTGCTCCATACTCATCTCATGTCACCCATCATCGGCGCGAACTCACTGACTAAAATTTTCCACTCACCACATTCGGAAGTGTGTTTCGTTGAAGTCAAAAAAATGTCACAATTGAAGGACTTAATGATAGTGGTGTAAGTCACTTAGAGTAATTGCGACAAAAACGAGTAATTGCTTTTACATATTACATACAGCATCCGTTGTAGTACCGTAAACCGGAGTTACTTTGACATTGTGGGGTAACTTTGACAACTCAGAATTTTGGTTTTTATATTCTTTAGTGATGAAAGTTTCAAACATTAGCTATAAGGATAAAATGAATTATTTAAAATACTTGGCTCAGATTATCTGTTTATTTACCAGATAACCAAAAAACTAATATTTTGAATAGTCAAAGTAACCCCGAACCGGTTTACGGTACTTGACATTTTCTTAGAAAATTGATAAAAAAGTACAATAATTGGAACGGAACTGTCTTTTATAACGTAGTTGATATAAATGTAAAAATCACCTCTCAATAACTAACACCACTATCATTCTAAGCCCCTCAAATTAAATTTCGAATTTAAGTACCCACATAGTCTACAGGATGTCACTGTAGATACAGTGCGTAACTTTTCTTAATAATCCTTGAACGATTCTTGGTGGGTTGTTATTACAATCTAAATAGTTGTTTTGGACATTAGCAATCACGAGTGAATGCTGCTGTGTTCCAGAAAAAACCCCACAGTAAAAATTAAAGCAAATAAAGGAAAGTTAAAGTTGGTTGTCAACAAACATTTAATTAGAGGTACGTCAATTTCGCAAATACATTCCAGGTCAGGTTGAACGCCAAAAATATATACATCATAATCACGTGTGTGATTCGCTGGTGGCTGTCACGAAACGCATTTGACTACTGCAAGCCGGTAATAAATAAGGAAATGATTCATAGATAGAGCTATCGCTTGTAATGTTGTAAGCCAATGAATAATCGACTGTATCCAGAGTGTGTACAGGACTGAGCAATCTAGGCTACTGCCAGGTGAATCCGCGAAATTGACGTACCTCTACATATAATACACAGACAATTACAAAAAGGAATATAGCCGTAACCTAAAAGGCGACACGAGTACTACAAATAAAAATATAACATTAGCATCAGAAATTAATTCCTGGGCGGAATATAGTCGTATGGAGAATGACAGTATAAAATAAAACAAATTATTAAGATCAACAAAATAAGGATTATTAAAATTGGTGACAAAAAAGTCGAGGGCCACAGTGACAACACGTATGACGCGAGACACCGATGAACGTGAACAAAAACGTATCGAAGGGCGAACAGACTACAAATAGAAGACTTTCTTCGACAACACATGATATGTTTCTGGAACTGAGATATGTTACTGTCTTCATGCACATATGCATACTGAGTATCTATAGCAGACTGAGGCCTTATTCGTATAAAACACGGCAGCTTTCTCTCGCAATGGCGTACGTAAAAAATTGTTCACTCAGTAACGTTTCTTTATCTTTATTGACGTTGAAACCATTTTAACTATAGTCTACACTTGGACTACAAAGTCTGTTTTCTGTCTCGTATATTTATTCGACACGTAGCACAATTTAAAGGTGATATGAAACATAAATTATTCTTTCATAATAATTTCATAGCGACGAAAACGTATCTTGCTCCTTTAACCCTTCTACTTCCAAGGGGGTAAGGAAATTACCCCAAGACGGGTTTTTGACAATATATGTGAAAGTGACCCCTGTCCCTCTCAAACAGTGGATTATCCAATCTAGCTTAACATATCTAGAAGCAAGCAACTACATAGCCTCAGTGTGATATGTTAACCGGTTTTGTGGAAGAATAAACATATTTTACTGGGGTAGTTAAAATGCCCCCCTTTTTTTGTAATGCATGTATTTTACTTCATAATTTTCTTGCATTATATTGTTATTCACCAGTTTCCGTTTAAGAGAATAATTTATATGTGTATTTACCAACTGAGCTACTATAGGAACCTGTACTTGTTAGTTCCTATTAAACTAAGAGATAAGGTTGCACTCGTGATGTAAAAAATATTGCTGTTTATTTCCGTTTTTCAGTTTCTTATTTCACAATGTGATTTCTTGTGAACAGTGTTAGAAAACGCAACTCGAAATTCCTGTGAATTCATCAGGGATGCCAAAAATCTTGACAAAGTAAATAACTGCATCCAGTTAGTCAAACGTTATTAAGTAATATTAAAACGATTATTTTAATTTTTACTTTCAGATTCTTTGTTTAAGGTGAACGTGGATAGTATATAACATAAAAAATAATATTATTAATACAATTTTTGATGATATGTAGTTCGTTTAGTGTTTGACATTCCGTTAGAGAAACGTATAAAAGGCGAAATAACTTACATCAAGGAAACACAGCACTCTTTGTAAGGAGCACACAACAAAGCGACGACTTCGTAGATCGAAAATCTCTCTCACAACCTTGTTATGAAATTTCTTCGATTCCAAACGTCTGTTTTAAATTTTAATTACATTCATCTTTTCACGTCTTGGAATATGGGTCGCTCCAGCGGTACTCATAAAGACGCATAGCTTCAAATAACTGCACTGTACTGTACATATTTTATGCTCCTTACGAATGTAATCTTTGAGGAGTAGTTTTTGAAATACTGATGCTGAGATTAATTCAAAATGAGACGAAGAGCGGATAAAGCAACCGTTTTAATGTACAGTACTTAGCGAGACATGTCGGGGATGCAGGTAGGTAGGCAGGTAAGTTAGTGTGAAGGTCTTAAAATATAAGAAATCGTAAAGGAGGTATCCACCGGAAAAAATTGATATTTCAAATAGTTTAAACTAAGAATAATAACATGTATGCAACATGGACGAACAAATATTTGTTTCTTTTAAAGAAAACTCAAATACAATAGAATAAATTGTGGAATGATGCCATCCCTTAAATTGAGAAATAAGGAGGTTGCATGCTGTTATTTTACCAATTTTTGTGCAACCTGATGGTAATTTTCTTTCCTTTTAAATAAGTAATCAGGTGTTAACACCATGGTACACCAATGGTTTTAGCTTGGGGGTAGTACAAGACCTCTAATAAATAACAAATTGTGCAAACCACTGGCCGGTGGATCTCGACAAAGCTCGGAGTATGTTCAGAAACATGTGAACTGTGAACACACGTGACTTGCAATCTAGGGGCTGGGAAATTTCGCGAATTCAATGACCTGCAGGCTAGAATCCATTATACTGTACATACTCAAGCCCTGGCCATTTGTCCACTAGCTGCTACTCAGTGGAACAGCAGACAATGAACGAATAGACAGGGCTTGAGTATGCACAGTACAATGGATTCTAGCCTGCAGGTCATTGAATTTGCGAAATTTTCCAGCCCCTAGCAATAACGTATCAACACACGTGAACCCACATAAATTGATATACAAATAGGAAAACTTGGCGTCTTTGAGAAGGAGTAAGGGCACACTTGCTTCAAGTGACACTCCCTGGTTGCGTCCTTGGTTAATACACAAAATACGTTATTTTATATGATCTTTGAAAGAACTGTGCAATGGGAGATCATGACTGGATTTGTTTGTATGGACATACTCCATTGCGAAATAAATGACTGTCACAAGAAAACCAAAAGTAAAAATAAGACAAGAAAACATAAAAAGCAGAGTATGCTTTAGTCATCAGGATACATACACAACATGAAATTCCAAAACTGGAATATGGTCATATAAAACAAGGAACAAACCGAAAATAAAATAAATGACAAAAAAAAAAAATAAAAAAACCTAAGTTGACATGCGACACAACGATGAGACGAAACAAAACACAAAGGTGTGTCGTTTGCTGTAATTCTGTTTGTGTTTTTGTTTCGTCTCATCGTTGTGCCGTATGTCAACTTAGGTTTTTTTTATATATTTATTATTTATTTTATTTTCTGTTTGTTCCTTGTTTTATATGACCATATTCCAGTTTTGGAATTTCATGTTGTGTATGTATCCTGATGACTAAAGCATACTCTGCTTTGTATGTTTTCTTGTCTTATTTTTACTTTTGGTTTTCTTGTGACTGTCATTTATTTCGCAATGGAGTATGTCCATACAAACTAATCCAGACGTTATTTTAATTGCAACACTCTCAGGTGTACATTGGTTACATTATTTAATACCTCCCGATTCATTTTTCTCATCTTAGTAGATGAAAGCACTCCGGTATATTGCTCTCAGTTGTCAGGCCCTGCTTAGTGACACATAATTGTTAGCAGATTTATTATTTCATTTTAAGTAGATTATATTAGTTTACTGTAAACCGCATGAAATATCGATTGAAGGTGTAAATCCTCTTGCATAACATTTTGAAATGACTTGTTCATGCATGAAATGTTGCAGCATAGGAAAACCATTGCCACTATATTAAAGGTTTAGACACAGAATAAATAGGACTACGGAAGTGTCATAGTCGGTATGATGACAAACTCAGTCGCACATCCGAGCATAATGGCTTCGCTGGTCAGCAACATGGCGGAAACGCCTTCCGCCAATCAGCGTAAGGCGGACATCCTGCTAGCCGGCAGCCAGGCGAATAGGAAACCTGACGTAAAATGCAGGATCCAAACAGACACGTGGCTGATATCAATAGCCCGTATTAAGTTAGCTGCCATGTTTTTTCGTGTCTATATTACTATATGGTCTGTGACAAGGCAAGGAATATTGCTACAGCAGAGACAATGCTATTACTTGAGTAAGTATTGTATTAAGTTCTTTGCATTCTGCCATCTTGTGATTAGTTGGTGCTTCTGCCGACGATCATCTGGAATCTTCTTGCAGTTCCTATTGGGCACGTTACAAAAAATGAACTAGACAAATAATCTAACCTTTTTTAAAATTCAATTTAGAGTAAATGAAATGAAACCAAATATCAAATGTGACAAAATTTAAGCACGTAAATCTGTTTTATGTACGCTGAAAAAACCTCACTCTACTACGGTGGATGTGATGGGGTGAGGAGAAAGTTAAATGAGAGGGCAAGGAACTTTCACAGAAATTTAAATTTGAAAAGTAAAGGCAATCTTCGCCACTGTTTGTGTTTAGTTCTGTTACTAATTTGGATTAAGTTTATTCGGTTCTTCCATTATTTTGTGAAGTACTTTAACAAAATGTTCAAGACAAACAGAGAGTTGTGCCATTATACGGACGTCCCTTGCTACGTCACGTTTCTAAAGTTTTCTCCCTGCGCGCTCTAACCTAACTTTCCTTCTGCAGTTTCGTTTACTGCCCTGTTTACTGTTACTTGGTAAACTGGCAAAAAGCCCGCGAGCGCACGAGCCTACGTTTACTGTGACTTACTGTTGAATTAGCCCAGGCAACCACACTGTGTGCAGAGATACGACTGATAACGCTTAATTTCGAAACTGTTCCAACGCGCGTAAGTTTTTTCTGCTTGGGAATAGTTGCTCTACTAAGATTTACAGAAGAAAGTCTCGAAACTTTCAGTTGATTAATGCTATGAACGGCAAGAAGTACATGACACATGGAACAAAACCGCAATTAAGATCGGTCTGAGGCTTGAAAAGTTCGATAAATGATACGTCATGCTTGGAAACTCCGATAACCTGCGAATAGAGATGATGGTTTATAGCGAGAAAACTTAATGGTCGGTGTTATGCATCAACAGACTATGTGACAATTGCAAGTTGGGTGATAAAATAGTTTCCGCTTTTTAAACGGTTTTATAAAATGTAATTTACTCATGTACCCTGTGCTTATGAATACTGGTTTTATAGGACTGATATATTTTTTTGCAAAACAGTTTCAAATCCAAAAAACTTATAGCGTGTTTTACTGATAACTAAAATTGGCGCACAGTCTATTTATGCATAACACCATCTACTTGATTGTTTGCTGGGATTCAACGCATGTTCAACTTACTACAATATTACTGGTTTTCGCTTGCACGTGGAGCTGTTGCCCTATATGACAGAGCCAATAAGAATCCCGCTACTGTAATATTTTGAGACCTGTTATTGGTCTGTGTCAGAAGTATATCACCCAAACACACATGCTGCAAGAAACTGCAGTGTTTTCAAGGTTATGTTAGCACAAAACATTTTCGCAAAATACCATACTTAGAGATGATAGTTAGAGGTACGTAAATTTCGCAGATACATTCCAGGTCAGGTTGAACGCCAATTATGTATACTTCATTGTCATGTCTGTGACTTGCTGGCGGCTGTTACAAAACGCGTTTGACTACTGCAAGCCAGTAGTAAATAAGGAAATATTGCGAAGTGATATCGCTTGCTACCTGTTTGTACGGTTATAAGTAGGGCCCGGAAATTTTCGCTGATTCAATTACCTGCAGGCTAGAATCCATTGTCCTATGCACATTCAAATCCCGTATATTCGTTCATTCTACGTTGTTCCAGTGAGTAGCAGCAAGTGGACAAATAGTCGGAGCCTGCGTATGCACATATACGTGCATTCTAACATGAAGGTCACTGAATCCGCGAATTTTTCCGGGCTCTAGTTATAAGCCAATATATAATCGATTGTGGCCAGTGGGTGTATAGGACTGACAAGTCTAGGCTGCTGCCAGATGAATCCACGAAATTGACGTACCTCTAATGATAGTGTATCGCGAAAATGTTTTGTGCCAACATAACCTTGAAAACACTGCAGTTTATTGCAACATATTTGAAAAAGTAAAGTACGTGTGACACAACGAAGCTGCCTGCAGACAAATAACAGGCCTCAAAATATTACAATAACGGTATTCTTATTGGCTCAGTCAAATAGGGTAACAGCACCACGTACAAGCATAAGCCAGTAATCTTCTGGTAAGCTGAACGTACGTTGAATCCAGCAAACAGTCAAGTTTTCCCGCAATAAACCATCATCTCTAGTCATAATATATTTTTTAATGTAGCTATACTTATTGTATAATTAAATAAGACGTTTCTATCAACGCCACTGATATAATTATAAAACTGGGGCAACACATAACTGCTAATTAAAATCCCGGAATTAACAAACCAGATTTTTTTATTCTTATTAATGCTTTCTTTTGTCGCGTCACGTAACTTTTGGATTGGAAATTGAAACAATTAACTAACTCAGGTCGTAATTATTTACGCTCAGAAGTTTATGGATTTGTGTTACGATATTGGTTTCAGATATTTTCATTTAGCCCATAAATTCTCGTGGGAAATACATTTCCGAACACTATTTGAATTCATAACAAAGCTGATTGTTTAAATAATTAAAGTTAAAAACTAGTATGAGTTTTTTTTATTTAGTTACGGTAACACTTTCCATTTTGCATAGCCACGTCCTTTTATCAGCACGTTTTTAGATTCAAAACAGATTCGTTCGTACTACCTGATAAAGAAAGTATAGATATCTACCTTTTCTACCGTTAGGTTTTATTAACACAAAAAAAAAAAAACTGGGGTTTCCGATGGAAATTATAACGGCTTCTATAAAAAAACAGTTTTTTTTTGCTTGCAGCGTAATATTTCTTCTTCGCTTTTGATAGAAAACATGTGCTCTTGTGAATATACTGAAATGGTTTTCGCCGGCGAAAATCGAGTTATTTATATCCTTCCCATCGTGTTTTTCGAACATGGGAGATTTGGTTCGTAACCCCCACCCCCCATCACATGTGTGCAACACTGTGTGAGGAGAATAAAACCAGTTCTCAAGGCGCCGATAAGAAAATGAGGTAAGGTAAATAAAGAGAGATAACTAAGAATCCGCAAGAACTATTGAAGGGGATGGCACCATTCCCACTTGGAATCTGGAACTGCCGTAACTTACATGACTGGATTCAGTTTCTTGGACGTACTCCATTGCAAATTGAACGACTGTCAAAGAAAACTAAACAAATAAAAGAATACCATAATTAGAGACACTGGTAAATCGCGGGAAAAGTTGATTGTTTGCTAGGCTCCAACATGCTATGTATAACACTGAAGGTCCTACACCTATATTGGCTATTGTTTATATGAAGCACTGTGTCCCTCTGCAACAGACCCAATTAGAACTGTACAGTTTTAATACAGAACGTGTGTGATTTGCCAGAAAACTGTTCACACTCGTCACGATTGAGATACTACAGTGTATTGGAGACTATGCTACATATTTTCGCGATTTTCCAGCGTCTCTAACCATAATATCAGCAGAGTATACTTTAGTCAGCAAGATACATACACAACAAGAAATTCCAAAATGGAATCGGGTCAAATAGAAACAAGGAACAAACAGATAATAAATGAAAATAATAACAAATAAATTTATTATCTGTTTGTTCCTTGTTTCTATTTGACCCGATTCCATTTTGGAATTTCATGTTGTGTATGTATCTTGCTGATTAAAACATACTCTGCTTATATTATGGTTTTCTTTTATTTGTTTAGATTTATTTGACAGTCATTCAATTTGCAATGGAGTACGTCCAAGGAACTGAATCCAGTCATGCACTACCATTGCACTGTTCTTTCAATGATCGTAACTTACATGCTTAGAGCCTTCTTTTAGCGAGCGGAGTTCCATACGCATACTTTGTACCGTCAGTACGTAATTGCATTGTTATGCTATGATTGGTTCCGCGCAAGTTACCTTGCATAACACAGACAAGAACCAATTTCCTGCTTTTAAATAAAATCTTCCTTAAGGGTGTTCAAGTGCGGCAAAATTATAATTTCATATTTTCATGAAGTAGCGTTAGTTCTGTAGACGATACTTGTGAGTACAGTCTACCCTCATTAAATAATGGTAGCTCTCATAGTTTTTTCATAACGGTGCATCAAAGTCAAAATTTGTATGTTACGCTGCCATGCAAGTAGTGAAAACCAATTGACTTACTTAACTGAAATAATGCTCAGGGAAGTAATATGTAATGGGCTATGCAACAAAACATAAAAAAAAAAAACTTCCAGTAACTTTTTTTGTGTTTTTAAAAAATTGCTGATTTTCCAGCTTTTTTTCTTGTATTTTTGCGGATTACCTTGTAAGTTTCTAAATGCTTTATTACGTAGCTCATGGAATGTTGGTTAGCCGTGAATTATTTCATTTATGTAAGTCAATTGGTTTTAACTATTTGCATGGCAGTGTAACAAGCAAATTTTGACTTTGACGCACCTAAATGAGAAAGCTATTAGAGCAAAAAAAAAATTTTTAGTAAACGGAAACTTTGCTCACAAATACCATCTACAAAACTAACACTTTTTCGTATAAAAATATAAAATTATGATTTCATCCATAGCCATCTTTAGTAGAAAGCCGCGGCTTTAGATCTGGCAACCCTGCACACAAGGGTCATTTTAACACATCTTTTAACTCTTCAAAGGCAATGGCTGTGCCTGATTCGTTATTCTGCCCTTCACACCTGCTAATCAGGGGAAGTCGCTGCCTTTGGCGAGACAAAAGAAGTGTTAAAATGACCCTTCCTAGCAGGGTTGCCAGATGTAAGGCCGCGGCCTTGTACTAGAGATGGCTATGTTTTATCGCACTTGAACATCATTAAGGGGCACCCCTAGACAGACTGCGATTGTGTGTGTTAATCAGGAGCGGTAAGTATAAACATAACAGTTTCTTTAGTTACAAGCCGTTACTGGCGAATGTTTTATTGCAGAAAAGTCCACAGTAGAACAAAAAACAAACGAAGAAATGCCAGTAGGCTGTAGTCATATACAGATAATTCCTGAAATGAATGTATCATATCCCAGAAGACGACGCAATGACGATACAGATTAAAAAAAACAGCACAAAATTAATTCCCAAGTGGAATACAGTCGATTAAAGATAGACGACACAAAAACAACAAATGACAGACGAAAAAAAAATAGTTTGTTTGGAAAAGGCACCAAATGGATGAACGCCGACAACACAAATAGCGAGAGACACGCATGGATGTGAACACAGACAAGACACTGCACAGACAAAAACAGACTTCTCAAGACGACAAAAGACGTAACGTTTCTGAAACTAGTATCTGCTCCCGTCTTCAGGCTTATGTACAGACTGAGGAAATTCAGCAGACAGACTGACTGACTGGTCTAAAAAAATTGATTTATGACATTTTTTGTAGGAAATTTAGTTTCCAATATTATTTTGGTATAGGGTATATTTTCCTTAAATGCTACCTTTTATGAGATATAAGCAATAAACCGATTTTAATATATTTTAAAGGCCACAGCTAGGGAAGCTGACACGGAAACGATGGGAACTTTTAGTATGTCGAAGAGCATGCCTTTATGTCAAATGAGTGAAGGGCCAATTGGACGATTTTATGCGTCACTAGAATGTGTATAGGCTAACGATTTTGTGACGAAAAGATTTTTGCATAATTTGGTTTAAATGCCTTATGTGCACGTCTGTAGCTGCGCTCCATGGTTAGTGATTGGAAGATTTAACCCACTATTCTCTTGGGGGTTCTAATGGAAAATCACAGACGTATGGTGCCAAAATAACCTTATTCTGATTGGCGTAGTCAAATGACAGACATGCCTGAACAAAGACACGCTGCCAATAACCATGAAATATATTTTCATTACTCATACTTATTAATTACTAGTTTGCAGTACTCAAAAGCGTTCAAAATCAGTCATCTTCCAATCACACAAATGACGGTCAAATATACTTTCTTGGTTTTAAACCTGACCTAGAATTACTCCGCACAACTCACATACCTATAGGTGCCGCGGTGGCCGAGTGGTCAGACCATTGACCTCCTACCAAGACGATCCGGGTCGGTCCCTGGATTTTCGCATGTGGGAATAGTGCCGGACGATTTCGTTGGTGGTCGGGGGGTTTTCTCGGGGATCTCCCGTTTCCCCCGATCCTTAATTCCGGTGCTGCTCCACACTCATCATGTCACCACTCACCAGCGCTGAAGACCTCGATGTTGAGCGCTGACCAAAATCTCTCACTCACTCATGTTCTTACTTGTAACTAGGAAAAAAAATCTTCATGAGTTCAATGACCCGCATGCTAGAAACCAGTGTCCTAGTCATACCCAAGACTCTTGTGTTTGTTCACTGTCTGCTGCTAGTGGACAAATGGCCGGGGCTTGAGTATACATAGTACAGTGGAGTGTAACATGCAGATCATTGAATCTGTGAAATATTCTTTCCTTACATAGAACTAGTGACCTGAAAAATTCTCGGATTCACTGACCTGTAGGGTAGCCTTTAACAACATATGTGCTCTCAGACAGCAGCTGTTCATATGCTGCTCGCTGACATAGTGATATGACATGATTTGGCAACTATTTACGCCTTTATTATTGGCACAGCGCTCTCTATGAGAAGTCATATAATTCAATAGTCAATTGCGAAAGTGATAGGAATTTATTGTTTCTTGGAATTCTAACTTGTGTCCAAATGAAACCGCGACATTTTTAGGTGCCAATATCTCCCACAGTGGCGTATCGTGGTCGTGTTCCAAGGAATACAATATAAGCTCCGACTATAAGCGTTGATCACGTGGTCTCAATGTATACCTACCTGTCATATCCAATAAACATGTGTTATGTAGACTGATATGTAGAGGCACGATTATTTCGCGTATTGACTCTAGGTCAGATTGAACTTCAGTAACGTAAACTTCACTCCTCCTTCTGTGATTAGATGAGAGCGGGTTTAACACACATTTCACGACTGCAAGCCAGTTATAAATAAGGAAACAAGTCGTAGGGACATCACGTGCTACAAGTTTGTACTGTTAGAAGCCAATGGATATTCGGCTTCAGCCGGTACACGTATAGAACTGAGAAGTCTAGGCTGTTGCCAGATGAAGACGTGAAATATTTGTTCCTCTACTGTTATGTTTTATTGCATAATTAGAGCCCTGAAAAATTTGCCTTTTTTCAAGGCGCAAGCTTAAGTTCCAGCAAATATAGGTCTGTAACACGTTCATAATTAGCCGTTGACTTACTCGACACTCTCTGGAAGCAGCTGAGCCAATAATAAAACTGTCTCTGAATACAGGCCTATTTCACAGTGTCAGCGAGCAGATAATAAACAGCTGCTGTCTGCACGATTTCACAAATATTCTTGGAGGCTAGCCTAGACGTCAGTGAACCCGCGAATTTTTCCTGGCTCTATGCATGATACGTCCCTTGCTTCTTGTACGCTACTGGAAGAAGACTATACCTGCTCCTACAAGTCTAATGGTCCCACGGACAGTTCAGTGTTGAGCCACAGGCTAGATAGTAATACAGACGTGAAATGACGTGGCGGCTCGTTTGATACGTGCGAACTTGGCCGCTTATCGGCTGCCCGAGGCTGTTGATGCCAGCCCCGTGTCTGTCTGGCTCCTGCAGGTTACGTCAGGTTTCCTACTGGCCTGGATGCAGGTTAGCAGGGCAGTTGCCTTACGCTGATTGGCAGCAAGCGTTTCCGCCATGGAAGCCATTTTACTGCCGTGTGTGACTGAGTTCGCTCCTCTACTGGCTATTTCACTTCTGTATTCATAAATATTCTGTGGTTGAGCATAGTCACTGCTTAGCACCGCATGCCTTGGAACACGACCACGACCATAGCCGTCTTTAGTAGAAGACCGCTGCCTTAGATCTGGCAACACCGCCAGGTAGGGTCATTTTAACACTTATTTTGTCTCGCCAACGACAGTGGCTTCCTCTGATTCGCCGGTATGCATGACAGTGTAACGAATCAGGTACAGGCATTGCCTTTGGAGAGTAAAAAGAAGTGTTAAAATGATCCTTGTGTGCAGGGTTGCCAGATCTAAGGCCGCGGCGCTTTCTACTAAAGACGGCTATGACGATACACATATGTTCTCTCACAATACGTTTTCAAGCTTTTGCTCTCGAATGTACAAAAAAGTTGTAGCGAAGACTGCCCTGCTGTCGTGAAAGAGAGCAGAAGGCTACGATGGTGATGAAAGCTCTGCTGTACTCCGGAACTATGGGAGGAAGGAGCCGATGAAGAGCTGCAGAGTGCCGGAACAATCAGGAAGGAAGAAGAGTTCCCCGTTAAACACAGCGAGGAGGCGCCCGAGACAACGGCATCTCTAATTAAATCAGTGCGAGATAAGGGCAGAGGGACGTTAATAAACATGGCGACGAAGACGCTGCAATCTGTTCGCAGCCCCGCGAGTCACGACAAACGACATCTGGTCAGCAATGTTGAGACAAAATAAAATGTGCTTTTTTTTATGCTTAGCTTTGTTGATAAGCAATTTCAAGCTGTAGCAAATGTGAGGGATATTTCAGATGTTGGTGTTTTGTATAGTTGGCACAAGTTGCCGTAAGTGTAGTTGCTAAATTTTGTAAAATAAACGTCCTCAGTAGCATTGCAAAACGTCGTCGTCATGATTACTTCTTTTCCTAGTTCACAACAATCTTGTAAAGTAAATATTATGTATACTAGGGTACTAAATTTTTCATCTTTGTAAGTACACAAGGTCTTAGGGGAAACTTGATTTTCGCAAAAAGAATTTTGCACCAGCATGTTTCAATGACTGTCGTGGACAAATACAGAGGCGACTCTCATTTGGTTGCAACCATTGATGTAATCCTATATAGTAGAGGGAACATAGTTCTAGACCATAGAGGTAATATATAATAGAGGGAACATGACGTCACAAATGTGTGTCCAACATGGTCTCGAGAATTTGGTGTCGTTTATTTATGTTTTTTCGGCGTAAAAATGCAGTCGTGTTGTTTGAAACTCATGGCGTACCTTTCAGAATATATATTTAGTCATGCGGTGTCACCAAGATCACGGTTCAAAACCTTATAATAAGTATGTAGCTAATATTTACTTTTTACTAAAAACAGCTGCAGTTAAGGAAAACAGTAACGTGGCAAACATTGTTTACATTTGTCGTTCTGAAATTTCTACGATATTATAGGCTACTATGCGATAATATGATAGTATGCTCTCCTAAGTTAATATATCCGTAAGGGACCAAAATAACCCAACATAGGTGTGATTACTTAGCAATATTATCTTGCCTCTCAATATTATTTCAAATCTCCCGCGCATATTTCACTAAAGTCACGTGACACGTGTTGAACACACAATTTCGTACGTAGATATATAGAGGATACTCCCTCTACCCTATATTTACTCTACGGTTGCAACGGTCATAATAAGGTTATTGCGTCATCACACGCTTGTGATTTGTTGTTCAAATCCTCAAGACTTGTGAAAGTTACAGCTTTTAATCATTTGCAATGAATCAGAGCTGTAGATATGCACACAAGCCATTGAAACAAGTTGGTGCTTAAATATTTCCGCTGAAGTGAGGTGGCCTTAATGATGCTTTCACCAGTTCAGTTGCTATGTTAGCGATCGTGGACTTGATGAATTTCACTGAAACTTGTGGCCAGTACTGTACACAACATCATCATCTGATACAGGGAAAGTAATAAACATTTAGTTTATAGTTAAGTGGCTGCTACTTAAATCGCTGCGTAACTCAGCGAGTTACTAAATGATTGTTTGAAGCAACGAACCTTGACATGACTTGTACACTTAACACCGAAATATTCTAGATTGTAATATAAGTGCTTGTAAATTGAATCATGATCGAATAGTTTACGAGATTTTAGTTTAAAGCAAGTTGTAGTGTACTCTGTTGAATGGGCTTCCAAAACTTTTTGAGGCTGTCAGAGTTCTCGCTCGACTCTCCTGTAGTCCACAATTTGAAAACAATCTAAACGAAGTACGGAAAATAAACATAGTATCACGCTAAACATAATAGTTTAAATTTACTGTGCGTAAGTATAAGACCGTTAACAAAATGGATATGGTAAAATTGTTTCCCATACATGAATAGTAGCGTTGCTATACATGTTTAGAAAACAGTCAGATGTGTACTGATATTATCAGACTTGTATAGTGCTCAACAATTGTTTATTTAGAGGCTGGAATATGACAAATGCTCCATATTTAGAGATGACGGTTCGTCGCGAGAAAACGTGACTGTTGGGTTTCAACGCATGTGGCTAATCAGAAAATGACTAACTATCGCTTGTATGTAGAGTTGTTGCCCTATTTGACTGAGCCAATAAGAACCCCGCTATTGTAATATTTGAAGACTGCTATTGGTCTGCAGACAGCTATGTTGTGTCAGATGTATATCACAATCATACATGTTGCAAGAAACTACAGTGTTTTCAAGGGTATGTTGAAACAAATATTTTCGCGATACACCATACCATCATCTCTAATAATTAGAGGTACGTAAATTTCGCAGATACATTCCAGCTCAGGTTGAACGCCAATTATGTATACTTCATTGTCATGTCTGTGACTTGCTGGCGGCTGTTACGAAACGCGTTTGACTACTGCAAGCCAGTAGTAAATAAGGAAATAATGCGAAGTGCTATCGTTTGCTCCCTGCTTGTACGGTTATAAGCCAATAGATAATCGATTGTGGCCAGTGGGTGTATAGGACTGACAATTCTAGGCTGCTGCCAGATGAATCCGCGAAATTGACGTACCTCTACTAATAATGGTAATTTTATACAGCGAAAATGTTTTGTACTTACACAACCTTAAGATATTATATATATATATATATATATATATATATATATATATATATATATATATATATATATATATAGAGAGAGAGAGAGAGAGAGAGAGAGAGAGAGCGAGAGCGAGAGAGATTTTGGTCAGCGCTCAACATCGAGGTCTTTAGCGCCACAACCTTGAAAACACTGCAGTTTCTTGCAACATGTGTGATTGTGATATATGTCTGACACAACGTAGCTGCCTGCATACCAATAATAGGCATCAAAATATTACAATAACGGGATTCTTATTGGCTCAGTCAAATAGGATAACAGCTCCACTCGCAAGAGAAAACTTTTAGTAATCTGAACGTGCGTTGAAACCCAGCCAACAGTCAAGCTTTCCCGCGATAAAGCATCATCTCTACCTATGCTGTGTATGATTAAGAATTTTTATGTCTAGTATTTGAGACGTTTATTTACAACGGAAGCTCATATTTATGGATTGATTTGAATGTCAACTATAGTCACTTGTAGAGACGGAAGCTCATATTTATGGATTGATTTGAATGTCAACTATAGTCACTTGTAGAGACGGGAAAAATTCGCAGGTTCACTGAGCTGTAGGCAGCCTCCAAGGATATATGTGACATCAAGCAGACAGCAGCTGTTTATTAGCTGCTCGCTGACACTGTGATATGGGCATGTGTATAGTTACAGTTTTATTATTGGCTCAGCTACTTTCAGAAAGTGTCGAGTAAGTCAACGCAGGGGCGTCATTTCATGTTTTTCTTGGGGGGGGGGGGGAAGAGAAAGATTTTTTCGGCGACAGTGATCTTGTTGCATCTTTTTTATTAATTAAGCATGTATGAATTAGAAACTGTATTAATAAAACTTCAGTTTTGTGTGCTTAAGTTAGCATTATTTAAATAACAAAATACAAAAAAATATATTTTATACACTTAAAATTCTAAATCCAGGAGGGGGGGGGACATTTGTCCCTCCTCCTGCCCCCCCCCCCCTAAATGACGCCCCTTAGTCAACGGCCAATTATGAACGTGATACAGACCTCCAGTTGCTTGAATTCTAGCTTGCGCCTAAAATAAAACGGGACATTTCTGGTCTCTAGTCATTTGCCTTACTACTTAACGGTAATGTGGCATTTCCATTACGAGAAATATTTGTGCTCATTCTCTAAAACATGTTGACTAGCGAGATGGCATAACGGCTACTCGTTGGAATCTCCTTCGGGACGACATGAGCCGACCATCTGCTGCGAAAGTCCTGATTTCGGTTTTCTACAGTGGCTTCTCGCAGGTTCTTGCCAGGTAGGGGTATATGGTTGTGCGCTAGTTGATGCTACAGCCACTGACACGCTGATATGTAGGTGGCGCTTATTACTGACTGCTCACAACACAATAAGTAGCCAGTAGATATTTCATGGTCATTGGTAGAGACACTGGAAAATCGCGGGAACTGTTGACTATTTGCTAGGCTCCAACATGCTGTATATAACACTGACTGTTTCTTATCGACATTGGCTATGGTTTATTTGAAGCATTGTTTCTCTCTTCAACAAACCCAGTTACAAAGGTACAGCTTGAACACACAGCGCGTGTGATTTGTCCCAAAACTGTTCACACGTGTCACGGTTAATATACTATAGTTTATTGGAGACTATCTTAAACATTTTCGCGATTTTCCAGTGTCTCTAGCCATTGGTACACGAAGGGCTGTTCATAGGGATGTACAGCTCTGGACCATACCAACAACCCTCGAGCCGCCACTGGTTTTCCATGGTTTCCCGAAATCGCCACGGGCGGAGGCTGGGATGGTTTATAAGTAACGACCATAGCCAATTCCCTCCCTAAAGTGCCTGGTATTTTGTGAAGTTGTGTTACCCCCTGTAATGACCTGCCTGTCGACACGACGTAAAGCCCACTTACCGTACCTTACCTGAGAATTTCTACCCACCCAGACGTGCCCCGCTTGCCTGATGACCAGAAAAGGCAATATAATAACTATACCACGCAAATCCTGGGATATATTAGAGTCGAAAAAAAGATTGTTGTAAAATTTTGTACGGCGACAGTTTACATGCACAATGTGGCAACACTGCACGGAGAAAGTCCATTCTTACGCTCCACGTCCAGGTGTTATTTCATTGTATGCTACGTCCAGTAAACGTAGAACATAGCCGTCTTTAGTAGAAGGCCGCGGCCTTAGATCTGGCAACCCTGCACACAAGGGTCATTTTACCACTTCTTTTAACTCTCCAAAGACAATGGCTGTACCTGATCCGTTACACTGCCCTGCATACCGGCGAATCAGAGGAAGCCGCTGTCGTTGGCGAGACAGAATAAGTGTTAAAATGACCCTTCCTGGCAGTGTTGCCAGATATAAGGCCGCGGCCTTCTACTAAAGACAGCTATGCGTAGAATCATGTTTGGAATGTTCGGTATTTGAAGCTGTGCCCATGATATGGTGATCAGAACAATAGTAGTAAGTTAAGTAGAGGTGATTGTTTATCGAAGGAAAACTTGTCTGTTTGCTGGGTTTCAGCACACGTTCAGCTGATGAAAAGATTACTGGCTTTCGCTTGTACCGTAAACTGGGGTTACTTGGACCATTTTCGGACTTTCTTTGGCCATTCAACATATTAGTTTTTGGTTTTTCTGGTAAATAAACAGATAATTTGAGCCGAGTAATTAAAATAATTTCTTTTATCCTTATAGCTAATGTTTGAAAGTTTCATCACTAAACGATGTAAACACCAAAATATTGAGTGGTCAAAGTTACCCCGCAAGGTCATAGTAACCCCGGTTTACGGTACGTAGATCTGTTTTCCGATTTGACTGAGCCAACAAGAATCCCGCTACTGTAACATTTGATGCCTATTATTGGTCTGCAGACAGCTACGTTGTGTCAGACGTATGTCATCCTATCATACATGTCACAAGGAGCTGCAGTGTTTTCAAGGGTATGTTGGCACAAACAAAATTTTCCACATACCATCATCTCTATACATAAGATATCTGAGGAGCACGAGAAGGACCTTTGCCAAATTGTGCGCACGTAAGATGTCACAGTATAACATTTTACTATTTACAATTTTGTCTCCAATGGACGACTTAATGTACACGCCCACTGACGTCACACCGCAGGGAAAGAGTACTGTGGGAAACAAAGCTTGTTTACAAACATGCCGATTTGTTAGTTGGTGATGACAGAAACAAAAATATTTGAGCAAGACTTGCACGCAAGGGAAAAAAATATTAGTTTTAACATCATGGTTAAGATTCGCAAATGCATAAGATCAATGTTTACCCGAAAAAGCGACAAATTCCAAACAAATAATCAATTTCCTTGACATACATCTCATTCGGGACATGCGAAGCTAAACACCTAAATGAATGTTATGTTCGGTTGCGGTATCCGTTGAGGTATTAACTGTATCCCACACCTGACTGAAGCTCCGCCTCTTAAGGGCGTTCAAGTGGTGAAAAATCATAATTTTATATTTGTATGAAATGGTGTTAGTTTTGTAGACATTACCCAAGAGTACATTTACCTCTAACGAAAAAAAATTAGCTCAGCCAGTTTCCCCGTAACGGCACTTCAAAGTCAAAATTTGCATATTTTTACTTCATACAAAACTTGAAAACCAGTAAATATATTGAAATGGAAAAAATTACATCAAAACTACACGTAACTGTCTACAGCTTGAAGCATATAAAAACCCATCACAAAATATTATTGTGCTTAAAATACATTTCTAAAAGTAACAAAAAATTTTCAAATTTTGAAATTTTTTATTTAACATAAAAATGTTTTGTAATGGGTCTTATATGCTACAAGCCATAGACAGTGACACGTAGTTTTGATGTGATTTTTTTTTCATTTCAATATATTTACTGGTTTTCAAGTTTTGTATGAAGTAAAAATACGCAGATTTTGACTTTGAAGTGCCATTACGAGAAAACTGGCTGAGATAATTTTTTATTTTTTCGTTAGAAGTAAATGTTCTCTCAAGTAATGTGTACAAAACTAACACTATTTCATACAAATATAAAATTGTAATTTTTCCCCACTTGAACAACCTTAAAGTCGTCCATCAGCCAAGGATTCTTGCGGTATGCTTGTACGACAGTTTCTGCACGTCGTGTATATACAGCCGTGTGTGTACCGCAGTCCACGGGGGCACCGCCTGGCTATCCCAGGGGAACTACCTACATCTCGCTGATCCAATGTCCGTTTACACCAGGTCTCACTAACCACACACTAGTGACAGTACACAAGTCCACCTGTCAACACCAGGTCCTGGCGTCAGGCAAACACTTCCATGATACTAACTTCAGGTCGAGTGTTGTCACTACGTCTGTTTACCAAGACGCCGTGACGGTGTAGTCCTGTCAAGACTCCAAGAGAAGATAAATCCACGTTAGCCGTAACCTAGTAAGCCGAGGGGTTTACGTTCGTAGCTTACCAAGTGCTTCAAATGCGATGTATTGAGCGGAGAAATACTTTTATTACGAAATTATTGCACATGTTCGGCTGGCGGGTTTTCTCGGGGTGCTCCCATCTCCCCCTTACCGTCCCGGCTCTGTATTCTGTTGTTACTCCTTTACACATTCCACATAGCTCTCACCAGCGCCCACGACCTGCTTGGCTGGCGCATGGACGGCGTTGCAGCGTATCAAGCGTGTTCTATTTTACGCGAAACCGCTGAACTTTTTCATATTATGTTTATCCACGGAAAAGAACACACACTTGAAACTATGCTTCCATGTTTTTAAAAATTCAGCACGCTTTTTAGAAACATGATTTTCGGGCCTTCTTAATGGCTAAAAACGGATTATTATTGTTATTATATTTTTTTTAGACTGCTGTAATTCCGAAAATATTACCTGAATTCGTAAAGTTCAAAGCGAGAGACATGCATTGGTGTTTATTTCATACTACTGAAATAAAATGTTGTGGTCACTACTTAAAGTCCCGTGAGGGGTGATATGAGGTGAGTATGGAGCAGCACCGGAATGAATGGGCGAGGGAAACGGGAGATCCCCGAGAAAACCCGCCGACCAGCGGCATCGTCCGGCACGATTCCTACATGCGAAAATCCGGGGATCGACCCGGCTGGAAATCGAACCCGGATCGCCTCGGACCCCTCGGCCACCGCGGCCCCGTCAAAGGTGGAAATTCGACACCGGTGAAGAATCCTCTTACGGCCACGCCCTTCTGTTACTACTGTTTCTGCAGTTTTTTTTTATCTTAAACTAGAGTAGATAGGATCAACAACCTGTCTGATAGTTTTGTTTAAAATGGGTTTTTTTCCGTAATAGCTAATTTTTTCAATGCAAGAAGTTATATGGTTCCAACTAAAAAGTCAACTAACCATACTATCGTTAATTACGTAATTAGTCAAAACCATAGAAATTACTGCCTTGAAAAAATTAGCCAACACGAAGAAGACGATTTTAAACAAAACTGTCATTTATATTTTTCATATCTGCTCTCCTTTAAGCGTATACAATTAATATCGCTAAAAAAAGTAGTAACTAGATAGCATAGCCTTAAGAGGGCGTGGTACATAATTCGACGCTAAAAGCATTAATCTATAACGGTAGCTTTCTTAAATATACAATAGCAATCCTAGACAATAGTTTTAGCCAACGTTTTAAACACAATTGTTTCCAGTGTTACGAACATCTGAGGCACAATCTCTGACGCCGGAATCTCGTGCATTTAACTGCGGCGCAAGAGATCACGGGTAACGAATTAGTAATTCTGGATAAATATTTACTCATACAGTTGGCAAATACAGTTATCTAGGATTGTCATTGAGTATTTTATCCACATTGGCTTCGGAATAAGCGTAGAAATCAATGTATGTTTTCAGCGTTTATTATCTACCACGCACTCTTAACCGACGGAGCTGTACGGGCGACCTTGAAGCGCTGGTCAAATACCGCATCGCCACAAAAACGAAGGGCTGCTAGTAACATTTCGTTCTTTTCCGAAGTGTGTTTTCTTTTCGTACATTGTCACAAAGAGGCCATGTGAAAAAGTTTCATAAAATTATGTATTTATGAACACACTGCAACGTATTTGAAGTGCATGGCAGACGGCACCCTTAACAATTTCTTTATGTATCTATGCATGTACTTCCGTATGAGTGCATGTGCGTTTTGTGTATGCACAAATATGATGTTAGCTCGGAATTCATACTGGGAAAGTTAATATAACTTCACCGCCAGACATTAAATAAACATTCACTTTGGATACTTATTAACATGTCTTCAATATAAAAGAAGTACATATCATGAACAAATACGTATGTAAATTCTGTACCGTATTTAATTTTCAGCCGTAACCTACTTTACCATGCGCGAAAAAAAAAACAGGTCTGAGTAAAAAATACGTAATTTACATCTGGTGATGCAAAATCCGTTCTTTCCATTCGCGTAATGAAAACGTGAAATTGTTTATCAAATATTAATATTTGAAATGAAACAATATGTTGTCGCCAATAACAGAATCATATAACCATTTTATTTATTTATTTTTTCTCCGAGAGTACGCAGATTATTAAAATTTAAGCCGTTATCATATTACTAGAAACACGAATAAATAAAAGTTTGATGTTTGAGGTGAAATACAAAACGGGGACGAATTTTAGAACTCTACAGACAAACGCGAAATTTTATTCGCTTTCGACCTGAATGTGGCGCGATGACCGTACATAATATCTGTGCGAAGTTATTACACGTAGCATGTGATTCACGCGTTCTGCAGCGCAAACCGCAGAGATTGGCAGGTATGAATATTAATTAATCATCCCAGACCGGTATGAAGTGGCCGAATGTTGATTCAGTTTCGCGCGGAACCGCGAATTATTTCCCTTTGAATGGGGATAATACAGTTTCGGGAAATCGCTTGGAAACCTTAATAATGCATCGGCAGTGTATCAAATACTAAACACATATACACTACTTTGTATCATTCCACGTTGTACGTGTTAAGTTAGAAATTATTATGTTTCGATTGAAATACTCTCGAACAAATACACTTACATGATTAAGTATTATCGACGAGTTTTTTAGTTTCCTTACTGTAGAATTAGGAGAATTGCTTTGAGACGCTATTGATGTATTTAGAGCTAAAATAAGGCTTAGCACCAAAACATACGTCAAAGAATTGTACTGCAAATAGTAAGATTCATGATCGCAGAAAGATTTATTTATTAATATCGTATGTTTAAAAGTAGGTCAAAAGTGTTAAATGGATAATGAATTTTCGAAGTTTAACAATTTACTTGCAACGGTAAAATATTGTAAAACTATCTCACTTATTTAAAACTAGCTGTCCCTTTGCGGCTTCGCCCGCGTGTACTATAGAAAAGAGTAATTAAATTTTAATAACGTATTAATTGATGGTGTTACTATATTCTCTGTATATCTTTATAACAACAAATACAAACAGCTTTATCCAGTCCACTACGCTGAGGGTACTTTAATTGCAGAACATCTTTGTTTTTATTTCATCTTTATTTCTCTACAAAATAGCTACCCGGCCGCGGCTTTGCCCGCGTGAAATTATGTAATACAAACAGTAACTCTGGATAAAATATGTGATGAAGGCATTTAACAGTTAGCGTACTCAATAACAGTGAAGTATAAACTGTCTTAGCTCAGTGAAAAGAGCGCACGCAATATGCTCGTATGATATGTCATGTCCCATCGCAAAGACTTGCACAGGATACGAACCCGTAACCCCACCCCTCCCACACCACAAACTTTGTACAATACCCGAGTGAATACTTAAAGGCAGGCCGTAATAATACTTTCGTATGTACGGGCTACAGTCCAAAGAGGTTTTATTTATGGTGGGTTGGCAAAAAAAAAAAAACCGCAACTCCACAGACT
>PNEQ01075685.1:0-31699 GCA_003012365.1 Medauroidea extradentata
TTTTTTTTTTTTTTTTTTTTTTTTTTTTTTTTTTTTTTTTTTAGTCTATGAAGAAGAATGTTAAATATACGATTATACCTCAAATTCTATTTACATTTCGCTACAGTACAGACCTTGCGAATTACGCCGCAATGTGTGTGGCAAATTTTTTTATATTCATAATTTGCCCGACAAATTGCGACCTAACTATACATTACTATCTGTATTGCCATGCTCGTATAGTAGCTTAAGGTAACTAGAATTTTTACGGTATAGTCGCCGATTTAACATTTTTCTTCTTAGAAATCCAAAAAAGCGAATATATATATATATATATATATATATATATATATATAAAATTCAATATGGCGACTGAAACCGAGACTCAAGCTTGTTTTACATACCATACAGAGCAGATAGTCCAGACTAACCCCCCTCGTTATTATAGATATTATTTTCACCAACACCGCCGCGAGCTCACAATGGCATTAGCCTATGTCCAAAAAACGGTTTAGTTTGTAATACCAACCAACCCATAGCAGGAATCGTTCGAAGAACATAGAGAGTCCAGAGTTTTCACTACACACATGATTCTGTACGCGTGTTGGTCTATTCGTATACGACAATACAGAAAATTAGGAACGAGCTCAATATTTTCCGTGCGACTAGTCCAGAAAAAAAAATCAAGCCTTCTGAATGTCTGTTCGAATTCAGGATTATCCGGATCTGCATGAACTGTGGACGTGTGAACGAAGTTTTACGTTGCACGTCTTGGTGAAGTGCTGTCGGTTTTCGAGGGAAGAGGTATCAGATGCGACTTAACATTCTGAGCAAGTGGTATTAATATGCCTTTAGCAGTTAACGAGTAGAGTGTTTTACTTGCTGTTACTGAGGTCACGTGATTGGAGAATTAGTTCCTCACCTCTAATTTACTATTGGTTAACTGTTTTGAGTGTTCCTGTCTCTGTACCACTCTAATGCACTTTAAATCTGAATTAGTGAATATTCACTGATTCATGCTGATAGATGGAGCATTTTCAACCATTTGAATCAGTGAAAGTAGTCACTTTTTAATTTGTTAATATTCACTGATTTCCTTCAAGAGTGCCAACATCTCACAAGCAAATTCGTGAATATTCACTTGTTTTTCCAGTTGTTTTCAAAGAACAGTTTTCACTTATTGAATCAGTGAAAAATTACTGGAAAATCTGTGGACATTCACTAATTAACTTGTGGAATGTTGGCAATCTTTATCGGAATCAGTGAATATTCACCGATTTCACAGTGGTTTCTCACTGATTCAGTTTGTTGAAACTGCTCTATCCATCGGCGTGAATAAGTGAATATTCACTAATTCAGATTTTGAGTGTGGTTTCGCCAGACAACTCAGAGTTGTGGATCGTTAAAGTCACTGAATTTTAATGAAAAGAATTTTGCATAAATTTGTTTCAGTACATCTTGTGCATATCAGGGGCGGATCCTGAAAAGGAAGGCGGGGGGCATAGTCCCGAGACTGCTCCAAAAACTTAAACCTAATAAATTTCAAGATATAATTGAACAATATTACCTGACTTTTTCTAAAGCTGTAAAAAGTACACCGCAACATTAACAACGTAATTATGGTTATTGTTTCCGTAATATTAATAAAGCTTTCTTATTTCTAGATTTCAAAATATTTTGTGAAATTAAGTTTCTTATTAATCAAAACTAGATAATTAGTTTCAACAGACAACACAGTTATAAAGACACTTGGAAACAGAAGCTTAAAATTTCACCTAAGTTTTTTTTTTATCAACACACAGGTTTTCACTTTCAAAGCATAATTTAGCCTTACAAATGTTACAATTTCTTAAAGTGGTATATTCAATATTTATGTTCGGAAACTCCCTTAAGTAGCACCGCCTTCCACCTTAAATTCCTCATTTTTCCGGGGCTGTACCCTGAGGTCCACTTTATTGGCTGGGAGTGTGGGTATATATATACTTTTTAAAGCATGTTGAGCACTAGGATTCACAGTTTGATCTGTCCTTGGTGCACCTCTGCAGATTTGTTCGTAGTCAGTGTTTGGGTTTTTATACGAAGGCAATTGTCATTATTTTTATAATTTAAAAAATATACATACAAAATAATTTCGTTGCAGTTTTTAAATCTCTTAGCATGTGGCCCTTCAGTGTAAATTAATTCGTTCGAGTAAGCAAGTTGGTTTTTGTTATTTCTATTTTCCCGCAACACGCAAATTTTGACTTTGATATGCCGCTACGGAAATAGTATGAGAGCTAAATAATTTTCACAAGTAAAAAATATAGTCACAAGAAACGCCTGTAACACTAACACTATGTCGTACAAATATAAAATTATGCATGTTTGTCACTTTAAAGCCCTTAATTCCATTCTGTTTAAGTGAAAGCACATTATGTAAATGTATTTTAAACAATTTACTTGAGATTCTCAGGAAATGATAACTGATTCTTCACGAAACTGCATATAAAATAATATATTATGTGGTGCAAAGAAAGTTATCCACCCTGGTACAAACTATACCTAGTGAATTTTGTGAGTATGTTGGACCTTTCAGGCAATTATGGCATGAACGCCTTCGAGACAAGTTCTCCACTAAGTTATGGTATTCCAATGGTGTAATTTGTTCCAGTTCTTATAACATGGATACTAGTTGACGTTTGTTGTTCAAGTGGGCTTTTGTACTTGAACAATGCTCCAGCTCTTTCAAAGATATTTTGCTAGTTTCAAAAATTAAGAGAATCCTCACCTGACGCATGAACAGTGATGATGTTACGTGTCACCTGAGTTCTGTTTTACTCGAAACTGCTGAACTTATTCACAGTATATTTTCCTACATAAAGAAAAAAATTTACACTGTATGAGTGAGTGAGAGATTTTGGTCAGCGCTCAACGTCGAAGTCTTCAGCGCTGGTGAAGGGTGACATGAGGTGAGTATGGAGCAGCACCGGGATGAAGGGGTGGGGGAAGCGGGAGATCCCCGAGAAAACCCGCCGACCAACGACATCGCCGGGCACGATTCCCACGTGCGAAAATCTGGGGACCGACCCCGCCGGGAATCGAACCCGAATCGCCTTGGTGGGAGGTGAGAGGTCTGATCTCTCGGCCACACTATATGGGGCCGCGGTGGCCGAATGGTCTTATGCTACCGACAAATGCTGCCTATAGAATGTTTCGTTATAAAAAACTGCTTCTAAATTAAGTTGCTCAGAAAGGACACTAAATGTTTTAGTTTCCCTTCCTCGTAAGAAAATATTGTAAGGAAGGATGTAGGAGTAGAGAAACTTAGCGCTAATTTTATTTTATTTTGCCATCTATACTATAAACCTCCACCATGCCTGCAATACAGTATTATAAATTTTGTTACTTTTCTTAACTACGTAAATGACTGCTTGTTTTTCTTTTTGTCGAGAAATACAGCTTTTCTATCTTAATGTCAAATGCTGATTTGCTTGTTTTTCTTCACACAATGTTATCAATTACCATGTTGTATTCTGGCGACCACCCACACAAATTTATGACACATTCATTTCATTATCATTTTCTACAGCACGAAATCGTATCTCAATTTAATATTTTGCCGTAGGTAGGCCTAGACGAATGTGAAGTAGTTAAAATTTGGTAATGTCAAAAGGAAGCAGTTAAACACTCACTCACTTTGCACTATGGTTCTATACTTTAAAAGTGAAGCACGCTTATTCGAAACTTGTTTTCGGGGCTGTTCTTATTGGCAAAACCGGCTTCTTCCTACTGCTTTATCAAGAAAAATTTCAATTTTTTATTCGTAAAAAAGAATCAGAGAAACATTCGTGTGACAAGTCATGCTCAATGATGGAGACTACCTCGGAGCCCTGACGTAAGCAAAGAGACGGATACATTTCAAATTAATATTCGGTACGCTTACCTGTTGAACCTACATATGTGCCGCTCTGAAAACTATTAACAAATAAGTAGAGTCATTATTAAAAAAAAAACACTCGAGAACACTTCATAAATTCCTTCCTGTATTTTTTATCTTTGCAGCAATTTTCTCCTCTTCTCGACAAAAAAAATGTTTTGTCCGAAAACATTACCAGTTTTGTTTTGAATCAAACACTAAACCAACAAACGTTAGATCCACGCTTTACTATAAGCATTTGAGATGTGGTTCTGACTGAAAAATATTTTAACACTTAGTTTACAAGATCTTACTCATCAAAGTAGAGGCAGCAGTATTTCGTGGCCTTATTCAAGGTTAGGTTGAACGTCAAGAACGTACACTTCACCGTCACTTATGTGATAGATGGCAGCTGTATTGACACACCTCTGACGACTGCAATCCAGTAATAATAGATATGGAAACAATTCGTGCAGATACATGCACCTGCTTGTTCGGTTAGAAATCAATAGGTTGTCGACTGTTGCTAGTGCGTGTATAGGACTGAGAAGTCTAAGCTACTACCAGATAAATCCACGAAATAAGCGTGCCTCTACTTATAAATGTACTAACGTTCTTTTTTTACTCAGTCCACTCCAAAATACACTCTTCCACTGCTGTGCAGTTCAACGGTGGTGGTGTTTGCTCCATTGTCGGGCATTGTTGCATGTGATAACACAGCTTCCTGACAGCAGCACGGCCGTGAAAGCTGAGTGTAATCACATCTCCGGGGTAGAGTCTTGTCACTGGAGTGGCCTCTCTATCCGAGCTGCAAAGGCAGTCCTCGGAGATCACTGACTAGAGCTGTCTGACGACTTACCCTCGTGTCATGCCTCACAGCTAGCCGGTCCCGTCTGTCTGCAACAACCAAAGTAACATAATATTCGTTACTTTTTGTTACTACT
The DNA here is from genome assembly GCA_003012365.1 of Medauroidea extradentata. Taxonomy (NCBI): domain Eukaryota; kingdom Metazoa; phylum Arthropoda; class Insecta; order Phasmatodea; family Phasmatidae; genus Medauroidea; species Medauroidea extradentata. The sequence continues at coordinate 4,819 of PNEQ01075685.1, forward strand.
GCACATACAATGGCATTCAGTTTAATTGTTTTCACAGTAAATTGCTTTTGAACGTGCGGCTCTTCATTAACATGATTTCCAAATATCTAATTTAAATTTAAATCTGATTCTTTTTTGTTTCGTTAGTGTGTACTGTTTTCCGTATAACTTCAGTAAAATTTTACAGCTACTTATGGGCAATAACTATAAATATACTGTGATATATTATATATATACATACTGTGATGTGTGGCATAATGTAAGTCATAGTTTACAGAACTAATAGTGAAATGGGCAGCACAGGATTATTTTATAAGTAAAAATGTCTTGCCATTGTGACATATATTACAAAAATTCAAAAATTACTGCCCGTACGTAACCGTAAAATGGCATTGAAGCTGTAGGCTACATACGAAACACAGTACATTTGCATTCATTGAAGAAATTGCATCGTTGTGTTTATGAGCTAACTTCCTTCATCATACATTTTACAAACTTACTAAAAAAAAATTAACAGATTTTTAAGAATTTCTTGATAGAGTTTGCTTACAAACTCAGCAACACTTTTTTTAATCGATAAATGCTTATGGTATTAATCAAACGATATGAATATACTCAGAATTTTTAAAACTAGACTTTCTTAAACTTGTAACTTGCAAAGTTAAAATCACTTCCTCAATTACAACTTACCATGAATTCCACACAGGCGAAACTCAATAAGATGTTAGCAAAACCTTTGCATTTCAAATCAGCGAACTAATTAGGGCTTGCCGGAGCCATGCTTCCGGCCAGTGCTTTCAAGATGATTCCGGCTGACGGTAATGTCGCTATCAGTTGACCGAGATTTGCTCAGAATTTATAATCATCCTTTTAAAATCTTACAACGCTATCAGTTCACTCGTTGTGGCAACAAACACGTACTAAATATACGTACAGGGTGAGTTTGAATTCGACCGACAAACTTTGTCGGGCGATTCCTTACGTAAATAAGGTAGGGTTTACATTCAACAGTTTGGCCGGAAAAGCATATTAAGGGCGTTACGACCACATGAAAATTGATGTGCAGAATCGATTCTAATGAACCCATCGAAAACCACTGGAGATATCGCAAAAAGCATAAGGATACGCGTTGGAGGATACAAAGAAAGAAGAAGTCCTAAGGGTTAAGGTCGGGAGAACGTACAGGCCACGCAATGGTCCCACAGTTGCCGATCCATCGGTCAGGGAATGCGTTGTTCAGATAAGTGCGGACGATATGCGCACGATGGTCTGGGCCACCGTCGTGCTGTAACCACATTCGTTGTCTTGTTTGCAATGGCACACCTCTAATAACTCCGGAAGAGTTTCCTGTAGGAACACAAGATACCTGTGGCTATCAAGGTGGGGTGGAAGTAGGTACGGCCCTACTAGCACATCGCCAATGATACCAGACCACACATTGACGCCGAATCGCTGCTGGTGACTGCGGGTAAACATGGCATACGGATTAACATCTGACCAGACATGGCTATTGCGCGAATTTAATATGCCATCACGTTCGAAGAACGCCTCGTTCGTTACAAAACCAGGTACCACCTGTACTTGGTGCAGAAACCGTTCTGAAAAAATGGCGTCGCCTCGAAAAGTCGGCCGGCCCAATGTTGTGCACCCTCTGCAAATGATATGGATGCAACATCTGTTCGTTCAATATATGCACAACAGTACACTGACTGATGTTAAGCTTGTTGGCGACAGTACGCGTAATGATGGTTGGACTGTTTTCAACAATTTGCAGCACTTGTTCTTCGGTATGTTCGTTCGTACATGGCGCTGACGCCCAATATTTGGTCTCGTCACATTCTTGTAGCCAGTCTCCCACAGCCGGCGGTGCAGTGTAGTAAACTTTGTGTGATAAGGCTGCCTTCTGCTCGGATATCGCTCTTTGCATGAGTGTTGTGCTGCTCGTGCATTAGCCCCCACCTCACCAAACACAAGACGCATTTCGGCAAGTTCGGGCCACGAATAGCATTCCATAATAACGCAGAGCACGGCCTCTACGAACACAACTAGGGTTTTCCAGCGCTGCCGGGAAACAGTGTTTAAACGTCACGTGTACCACATTCGACTCCACAGCACGCCATTCTGAGTGTACGAGGAGTGCCACACAGGTTGCACTCTCCCCCTCCTTTCCACCATACTAATGGCCGCAGATTTGCCGACATATTTCGCCGGAGGGTATTTTACCGACGCGGCCATCGGATGTTTACACATACTCCCTACCAGGTATCGAACCCGCATCGCCTAATTTGGAATAAAGTGATATGGCCGCCTGACCACTACCACCCATGTAGTAGCAGTGCCTGATAAGTTGCATAACCACACAGGTGTTGGGGAACGCCACTCCAATCTACCCACAGATACGTCGGTCATTCTTTTTGGGGAAACGGCTAGCCGGAGGATGTTTTACCAAGGCGACCTTTTTGTTGTTTAACACGTGTTCTTTTATAAACAGGCATCAAACCACGAGACAAACTTGCGAATACGAAATGCCATACGATCGCAATCTCACATACCCCATTTTCCTACAAAGGTGGTTGATTCGTACCAATATCATGTCGTCAGAAAATATGTCTTTGTATCCTCCAACGCGTATCCTTATGCTTTTTGCGATACCTCCAGTGGTTTTCGATGGGTTCATTAAAATCGATTCTGCACACCTATTTGCACGTGCTCGTAACGCCCTTAATATGCTTTTCCGGCCAAACCCTACCTTACTTTGCTTTAGGAATCGCCTCACAAAGTTTGTCGGTCGAATTCAAACTCAACTTGTATAGTGTCCATACACTTGTGCATTCACGAGGTAACGTCATACTGGGTACGTTCCTCGGAAGTAAAAAAAGGTTTACTGTGAGTGTGAGTGTGTGTTGTGTGACTTGCCGTATATTGTATTCTGCAACAGTGAACGCAGTGGTTTATCCTGTGATTTTAGTCGCTATTTAATTCCGAAACTGATGTTGATGGCGAAAGTTTATTCTCAATCAACTTACGTTTACAGCAAGTTACACGAAATTACTCCTAATTAAATTCCCTGCCGAAGATAATACAAAAATGTATGATAAGGTCGTTCAAGGTAAAATTACAATTTTTTAAAACGTTCATTCATTTGGCATTAACCACAAATAAATCAAATTCGATGACTTTAGACATTAATGTATGGGCGATTAATTCTACGCATTATATAGCCATATTAACAGGCTGTGAAAACAAAAAAAAATATCTGAAAGGAAAATAGTCAGAAAGGTCTTTTAAAGTGCTTGCTTTGCAATGGCCAGCCTAATGTGTTGTCTGCAGTCGTTCTGCAGTGTGTGTTGGCGTTCGCACATCCGAGCAGATGACGCCCTGTGCGCCGTTTCTGGTAGGCAAATTCACACTCACGTATACCGTGACGGTTGCGTGGTTATATCCTTCAAAAACTCATTGTTAGAGACATGCAAAATTCGCGTTATTTTCTGACAACTGAATAGACTCCACGTGACTATAGCCTAGTTCGACGTAAATGACGATATATACAAGTTCATGGCCAATTGAATCGCTGATTATGCTCTGTTGTGTATAGGAAAGTGAAGTTTAGTCTGCTACGGGATAATAACGCGAATTTTGCATGTCTCTACTCATTGTTGACAAATGTGATGTTATGTTCACTCATGACGACGTAAAACATCTTTTTGTGTATTAGTTTTACAATTAGACTTCTCACAGTCTTGACAAGGACCTGTGACAATACCAACACCAGAATCCCACAGTTATTTTAAAAAAAATTAGTTTCAGACAAAGTATATTGATTACGTTTCATAAATTCATATTATTTTGAAGGTGATGTGGAAGTCTTTTATCGCTGTTGTCACACTGGGATATTTATAATGGTATTATATACTATCTGCATTCAAACACGAGATTATCAGAAAAGTCTTTAACGTACCAATAACCTAGAATTTATATTTAAATTCTAAAGGAAAAAAAAGTTATTCTCGGAGCCACACCAAGAGGTAAAATTGTACAAAAACCACGTTGATTTTTTTTATTTAAAAATAACATAATATTAGCAATGTTTATATCATATTCAGTAAGTTTTAAAAATACAAAAAAAAAATATCAATTCTGTTTTTACGTGTGTCTTGTTATGATGACCCGTGACACTGTTCTCCAGTGTGTTTTGCACATTTGGACACTGAAATGTTACGAAAGCTATAAAAGCTAAAAAATTTTCAATTCAGTAAAAAAATTGTCAGATATACTGTCTATAAAATGAACCATATCCCGCACAAATATAAAAATTATTAAACCAATTAAAATTTTGGGGGAACCATCCTCTTAAACAGTTGCCCTTTATATATTATTTTAACTTGCATTAATTTTTCAACAATAATTATAAAAAAAATATATATATATATATATATCAAATCAACGCGATTGAGCGCTTTATAATTGCTATTTTTTTAACTTAAATATTTTTTTTCGAACAGTAAAATTAAAAATATCTATCAATGTGATTAAAAGCGATCTATATTTTCGTTTATAACTCGCATTTTTTCGCAAATATTAAATTAAAAAAATATATCACTCTGATTTAACGCTCGCTATTCTACGTGCACATACGCCATCCCCTCGATGCGAACAGTACTGGCACGAGAGGTCGTGTTCTACTTGGTCGACGACGCCTCTAACGATTGTGATTGGTCGGTCGGTGCCTCAGAATCGATATGGCGTCTCGTCTGTCTGTGTTCACCTGGCGAGCGCGGGCTCGCAGGGTACGGTTTCGACATTACTAGTATCAGGCGCTCATAGAGAGCTGGGAGGTGAAGGCGTTCTTGGCCAGCCGTGTCACCTCCTAGCAGCTCATAAGCGCCTAATACTACTGGGTGCCCGGGCAACGCCGGCGTGTGGCTGGCGGCAGCTTTGCCGTCGTCGCCCAACGCGCTTGGTCGTCACCGGGTGTGCGTCAACGTTGCCAATGACATTCCCTACACCCCTGAAGTGTCAGAAGCGCGAATGTACCTGCCGGTACACCCGGTGCGCGACTTCGCTGGCGGCAACACGCCGCTGCCACGCCGCTTTTGTATTAGGAGCGCATGCAGTCGCTGGAGGTTCGTGCGTCGGTAGGTTGTTCTCGGGCAACGATACGGTACGAGCGCCGTAACTATCGTACGCCTGCACGAAACAGTTACTCTAGGTGTACCATATTTAACGTAGCTGTTGATTTAATTCTCTGCGTGAACCATGATCATTTACTGGAAATGAAATGAGATGTAGTTTTGCAGTCGCACATCATGCAAAAATAAGAACTGACCACTTTGTAGTCTTACAATTTAATAAAAACTATATAATTACGATCCAAATCCAAATATTTTACTCTCAAAGTACCGAAATTATGGCCCAAGAAATCATTTTAGTAATTTTGTTGTTCAAAAACAAATTTTAGCGGTGAGGCCAGAAATTAAATTGTGCTAGAAATGTTTTAAAAACAGCTATCGTTCATAAATGTTGCATAGTTTTAAAACAAATAGCGTTAACTTATTTTTACCCCATCTTTTAGAAAGAGCATAAATTCCAGGCTTCTTGCCGGTTCTTTGGAACTAAAAAGCAGGCTTCATATAATAAAAAAAATCTTCGCTCTTTATTTCTTGGTATTACTGGATATGTAGGGTATATATACATTATTGGCTCTTATATTCGGATTGTTTTTATTGATAACGTACACATACATACGTGTAACAGACGATTATTATTAACGTGAGTGACTACAAAACTTTATTGGGACAGCAATAATACTTTTTGGTTAACACGAAAGTTTTTGGTAAGGCCTATTGACAAAATATTTTGTGGTCGCCAATAATTTTTTTCAGTGTAGTTGTGCTTATATTTATTTTAAGTTATACATGTTAGAGGATAGATAATTTAATTGGCTGTAGCTTCGAATGTTCGTAGTTCGGAGGCCTACTACATTTCCTCTCCTGTTTTTTTTTCTTTCTTTTTTAACATGACCGTTGGCTAGGTTGCGTTGTACAGTTCAATTATCTGACGTTTGTCTTTGTTATTAGAGTATCCCCACTTGACTGGGCCAACTAGAGTTCCGACACTTTACTATGTAACGTTTGTGATTCATCTGCAAAGAGCTAAATAATTAAACAATCGTTATAGGGCGCAATCATGTAGAATTATTGTGGTAAAATGTCACAAAAACCGTAAATTCCCATTATCTTTACGTTTGTATATCTGAACAAGAATATTTTTATACTTTTATCAAATGAGTTATCAATAATATTATCTGTATCACAAAAACTGAAGAGGGGAAAATACGGCGTTGTGGAAATAAAAACGAAAGCTCTCAGAGGTGTTTTTAATAAAAAAAAACCTAGATGTGCTTTATGACAGCTGGACTTCAGTAAAATTCCTACCACTTGACCCGTAATTTCTCTATATATTTTAATTGCCTAAGTAGGCTCCTTTCGGGCTTGCTTAACATTTTCCATGGTTGAATCTAAGTTTGTTAGTAAATTAATTGCTTTGTTACTAACAAGGCATGATTTGAAAAGCAGGAAACGACATTGCTTCTAGTAATGGAGTATTAGTATGTTAGTGAAATATGTTTCACGTGCCACTGATTACAGTAATCGTTGGATTTTATTCGGAGTTCCAGTCTTTTCAATGCAGTCCTCTTGTTGTTAAGTTATCAGGGTAGTGTAAAAAAAAAAAGGTACCAGTTATTTGCGTAACTCCATGAACAACACTTCGTGCGTCATTCATGATATTTCTGTCGACATATGTTTGCCGCCATTTCCAACCAACAATCAATCAGCCTGAAAAAAAAAAAAAGATATCTGATAACTGTGAACTTTGAAATTAGAAACATATGATGCATGAAACTGTGGCTGATCGTGCAGTTACAAACACGAATGTTTCCTCAATACATCCTATGTAAGTTTGTGCTAGACAGTTTCATATATGAAAAATAATAAAATCGTTTATGTTAAAAATTCGTGCTCTTTCAATCATATCCAAACTCATGAATTCACTTACGATAATGTCTGTATATTACAGCGTTTTGCAATTGCACGTTATAAGTAAAGTACTGCAAAGGGGGCCGTCTACCACGGGCTTAAAATGCGCCGTAGTGTGTTCGAAAATAGGTTTTTTTTTGCGACACTATTACACTTGTGCCCGTTGCGCCAACGTACGAAAAGAAAACACACTTCGAACAAGGTCGGAATGTCATTGTTAAAACACCATGCTCATTAATAACACTGTTTCTCAGACCTCCAACATAGTAACGGTCTTTTCAGACTGCCGTTCTTCATTATGTAATAACCGGATGTATATGAAACTTAGATATAGACGTGCACTGAACTTCTTTACAGACGTTCCACCAATAAAATGACATGGTCACTGCTTAGTGTCCAACCGTAAAAACTGTTCGGCGGGAACCTTGCATGGAAGTTCAACGCTTGACTCGTGGCCATGCGGCATTTGATGCGCACTTCAAGGTCTGTAACACGCAGGTTGGCGGCGCCCTTAAGAACTGTTTGCGATGCGTGTTTTCAGAAACAAATCGTAATATGTTCAATAAACTAACAGTAACGTGGGAGTAAGGAACCAAATCTCTCAGTTATAAAAATTACTACATGTTGATAAAATGTTTCAATGGAAAATACATTCGCACGTAAAGTTTATTATTCGCGTAGTATATATCACAATAAAAAAACTAAATTTTAAGCAAAAACTGATAATTTTTCTATTAATTACGGGAAGAGCATTTTCTGTTTTCAAATTTACCTTCTTAGTAACAATATTTTGATAATATCGGTAACGTATTCACAAATCTGTGCAATGCAAACATATTATTCGAGTCGTATTAGTACACAACTCAGAATCATAAAAAAAATTAACAAGAAATAAAAATTCACGTCCTTTAATAAATCCTAGTTCGGTAAAGGCACTTTCACACGGTCAAATATTTATTGTATTCAATGTCTTGAATTGAACCTAACTACAGAATAGAATACATATTAAGGGAATTTTAGACGTCATAAATCTCTGTTCGCCGTTACTGTAGCTACAGGTCGAGTTGCAGCTAGTAAATTCTTATTACTTTCTTAAAACTGCAGTTCGTTCTGTACCAACAGTAACGGAAAATAAAGATTTATGGTGCCTAAAATTCAATCAATGTGTATTATATTCTGCTGTTAAGATAAAGTTCCATGAATTATGTCAGAAGAAAAGTTATGACACAAAGTACAAAAATTCAAGATGGTGGCTATTACTCACTCATAAGTGTGCATGGTATATAATTCAGCTCTAAAAGCGGCAGTTCAGAATTGTAGGTTTCTCGAAGCCAATTTGCAGGGATAAAAATAAAAAACAGCAATCCCATACAATAGTTTTGCCAACCTCCTGAGCAAAAATTTTCCTCGTGCAACGTATATCATAAGAACACTCATTCTCTGACGCCGAAATCTCGTAGGCTACATTTAATTGCGGCGCAAGAGATCACGCTTAACAAATTAATCATTCCGGGGAAATGTTTGCTTATGAAGTTGGCAAATATAATTATCAAAGATTGTTGTATTGTAGTTTTCCTATAGTAACTTTCAAAAAGTGTATACCTCAGTTGTAGAACTCAGCGTTTACTTATCTACCACGCCCTCTTAAGGGTGTTCGAGTGTGATAAAATCGTAAGTTTATATTTTTATGAAATAGTGTTAGTTTTATAGACGATACTTGCGAGTACATTTTACTCTTTCGAAACAATTTTACCTGGCGTAGTTTTCTCATAACGGTGCGTCAAACTCAAAATCTGCATGTTCTGCTGGCATACTAATAATGAAAAAAACAATTTACTTACGTAAGTGAAATAATTCACACTGAAATAACAAGCTACGCAGTAAAACATTTTTAAAATATCCCTCTGAACAATTTTTGTATTTAAAAAAATTTTCAGAATTTTAGTATTTTTCCCTGTACTTTTGCGAATTAAAAAAAAATCTAAATATTACGTTATGGTCTTTTAAATACTTTATTGCATAGCCCCATGAGCTGTAATATCACAGCAAATTATTTTACTCGAGTAGGTCAGTTGGTTTTCACTATTTGCATGGCAGCAGAACAAGCAAATTTTGACTCTGTCGCACCGTTACGAGAAAACTATGAAAGTTCAAATTATTTTGTGAGGGGAGACTGTACTCACAAGTATCGTCTACAAAACTAACACTATTTCATAAAGATATAAAATTATGATTTTATCGCAATTGAACACCCTTACGATGGCGTGGTAGACACCTGCTGGTCCTGGATGATGACATGTAATGAGGCCCTACAGTGGAGAGGCGCCCGGAATGAGAGTGGTGGGAGGAATGGGAGAACCAGAGAAAACCCGCCAACAAACCGGTGGCAAACCAATCCTCAATCATTTTCAAATTATCATTGCTCATTTGTGCCGAGTGAGGTGGCGCTGCGGTAACATGGCTGGACTCGCATTCCGGAGGATCCTAAGTTAATTCTTTGCTCCAGCTGGGACGATTCCTTCATTATGGCGACCGATTCCTCTCCCAATTTATGTCCGTGTATAAAGTTGTGTATCACCGTCTCTAATGATCTGACTGTCGACGAGACGTAAAGCCCTATTTACATGACTCTTCTTATTTGAAATGGATTCATTCTGCCACACAAATAAAAACGCAAAACATACGTATGCTGATGAAAAAAAATATATATGTTGTGTTGTTGTGATAGTACAGACAATTGTTATCAGATATATAAAATCAATTTTTGGAACCTGCGACATTTGCATACGTACTTCGCAGCAGTGGTGATTATATCGCTATAGCATTACAGTACTTCTGAGATTCAGTGAACTCATGAGAAATAATTTTCTACGAACCGCAGGTAAATCTCAATTCGGCGATTTATTCCCATTCACTGTGTTGTTTATGACAAACAAGGAATAAACGTGTCAGTTCATCCAAGTACGAACTAAACGGATGCTTCCCCGAGATCCAAATTCCAAGAATACTTATTTTTATGACTGTGCAGGCCAACGATATGGTTTTGTGTTACGGTAGTGTAAATTTTTGCAAAGTTCAAGATTAATGCAACTTTCGATAACTTGGTAAGATGTTAATCATACAAGATTATTTACGTTTTTTTAGTAACTAATTACACTTTAAGTAACTGAAAAAGTTCATAACTGATTTACACAAATGTTGAACGAATATACTATCCTCTCGTTATATATATATATATATATATATATATATATATATATATATATACATACATACATACATACATACATACATACATACATACATACATACATACATACATATTATATATATATAATCACATGTATTCAAATATTGTGGCTTTAAACTCACTACAGTGTTGCATTCTCTCCCGAATTTATTATGTAAATATACGCCGTAAACCCAAAATAATTGTACTTGAATCCGTACTGATGTTCTAGCGATAGTTTAACATGCGATGTTCGACACACCCGATCAATCCAGCGAAAAACAGCATCTCAATTGTGTCAAAATAATTAAATTTTGAAGTCAGTCGCGGAGCGCCGCACTGATTAACTGGAGGCGACGTCAAAGAGTGCAAGGCCCGAGAGCGCACAGCATCCGTGCACATACTGTACCGGGGTAGAAAATGCTGGCCGCACCTGTACATCCAGGATGCCAGTGGTCCATGCGGAGAGGCAGAGCGCTGCACTGTGTGACATCACCTTCCAGCTTCCTTACCGGGATAGCTCGCCGCTTTGTTCCCTCTCTCTCTCTCTCTCTCTCTCTCTCCTCTCCTCTCCTCCCTCTCTCACCTCCTGATCCACTCCAGTCACAAGCTTCATTACCTGGTCCCAGGAACTGTCCTGACCGTGCTCGAAAAATAGCGCCGTGTCAGTAACAGCTGTCTTGGAAGGGGCTTCCCCTCAAGTTAGAAAATATAAGAAAACAAAAGAACATAGCCACTCAATAGTCTACTCTACGTTCACCGTCGGCTCTGACCTTCAAGGAGGCACATGCAAGCACAGGTGTTTCGACATCCTATAGCTGCAACAGTGCAACGCAAATATATGCACTTGCTGAAGGGGTTTACATAACTACTGACGTCTAAGTAAACTTGCCTCTTTACGTACCAGTGGCGACATACTGCGTTACTCGGCTAGAACGATCGCCCCCTCCTCCCCTCCTTACCCAGAGTGGTATGGGATCGATTCCCGGCGAAGTCGACCCCCAATCTTTTTCGACTGTAACAAACGTGGATGGTATTCTCGTGGTTCTGTCACAGCCTTTCGCATTCCGTCGCTTCTCCGCCGCATAGACGCCCAGTAAGAAATCCGCTCTTACGGTGTGATACCCTGCCTTCGGGTACACTTCCAATTAGCAATTTACTCATTTCCGGTTCAGTGCGTGTCTTTGCGGTAGTTCAGCTGTGTTGTGGACAGCATGTCTGTCAGAAACCGTGATATTCCCCCTCGCCGGGCTCTTTATAAGAGTGCGCGGTAGATAAACAAACGCTGTAAACAGCAATTGATTTCCACGTATTTTTCGAAAACAATATAGATAAAATAGTCAATGACAATAATAGATAATGGTATTTGCCAACTTTATGAGTAAATATTTATCCAGAATTATTAATTCGTTACGCGTGATCTCTTGCACCGCAGTTAAATGCACGAGGTTCCGGCGTCAGTGATTGTGCCTCAGAAGTTCGTAACACTGGAAACAATTTGTTTAAAACGTTGGCTAAAACTATTGTCTAGGATTGTTACTGTTTGATTTCCGCAAATTTGGTTCAAGAAACCGACAGTTATAGATTAATTCTTTTAGCGTTGAATTATGTACCCCCGGGCGCGAAACTCCTCAGTTTTCAACGTCTTTTTTTATTTTTAAATTTGTACCAGATACTTTTTTTCTCATTTTAGACATAAATTGTTATTAAATCTTCCTCTTCGGGAATTTGTGTATCTGTCATAGTTCTTGCGTAATGAGTCGTAAACATAAAAAATTTGCAATTTACGGTTTTATGTACGCTACTAAAATCAACTGACATACCAAATCGAAAAAATTCACACTGTGTAACAATGTTGTAGGCTGTGATTTGACACATATAAAAACAATAAGAATATAATTTTTGTATTTAAAAAACTTAATTTTAATTTAAAAATCCAGCATTTTTTATTAAATACAAAAAAAAATATTTTTGGATTTATATATGTTAAAACATAGCCTACAACATTGTTGTACACTGTGAAACCGTAAAGTGCAAATTTTGACGTTTGCGACTCATTACGCAAAATCTATGAGAGATAGCCTACACAGATTTCCAAAGAAAACGATTTAATAACAATTTATGTATAAAATAAGAAAAAAAATATCTAGTACAAATATAAAAATAAAAAAAAAACGTTGCAAACTGGGGTGAACCGCGCCCTTAAGTGAAGTTATGGAGGTTTGTTTTTTTAATCTACTGGAGGCAACACAAAATTAAGCCGTGCGGTCGAGACTGGTGCAAGCATCAGTAATAATACCACCTTAAATACAGTAAATATCGTACTGTGTGGGAGGGTACCCCAGGGTCACGAACTGCAGATTTACAACTTGGCCGCCGTAGGCAATTGCTTGTCCCGGAGGTTGACGTGAGATGAGGCGCAACAATTGAGAGGCGCCGGAATGAGAAAGGATGGGAATCGGAAGAGCCTCGAGAAAACCAGCAGACCAGCAACATCCACGTGCGAAAATTCTGAGCCCGACCTCGCCGGGGGTCGAACCCCAATCGCCTTGGTCGGATACGAGTGGCCTGACCACTTGGCCGCTCCCTCCCTACCTGTCCTTCAGATGAGTTGCAGCGAGTTATGGCTATTCTTTTTTAACGAAACTATTTAACGTATATATATATATACGTAAAGACTACACACTTCACAAACATGTCGCTATTTGTGTGAAAACTCGGTGCGTTTACCAGAAACATCATTTTCGGGCCCCTCAAAACGACCAAAAATGACTTTTCCATACTGCCGTATCTGGGAAAATAACCGGACTCGAAAAACGCAGCTATAGGAACAAGCATTAGGCTTAGAACTACACTGCCCAGAAATAAAGTTATGTGGTCGCCGCTTTAAGTCTCGTAGGAAAAGATGCATAGCACTGCACGCCAGCTGAGTGGCTTGCGTGGAGAAGCGATAATTAGAGCCAGGAAAAATGCGCGGGTTCACTGACCAGTAGGTTAGCCTCCAAGAACGTATGTTTTCTCAAGTAGACAGCAGCTGCTCATTAGCTGCTCGCTTTGTTTCCCAGACGTCGTATTTTTTGACAGAGAGGCCTCGAACATACGGAATAACTAGGGTTCCTGATGTTTTTTTCTGTTTCTGTTGGCTTAAGTGTTCTGTTAGGTTTCACGTGCTGTTTGATGGTGTTTGTTGGGTAACCATTGGCTGTGAGTTCTTTTCTTGTTTGGTTGTGTTCACGGATTTCTTGTCGGAACAAATAATCTCAGCTCGGTTGACTAGTGTGCGAATTATGCCAGTTTTTGTGCTTTTGGTGTGGTTGGATGCAAAATGTAGGTATTGGCCTGTATGTGTAGGTTTCCTGTATATTTTGGTTTCCAGACTGCTGTTTTCCCTGCTAACTAGTACGTCCAGGAAAGGAATGCTGCCATTGGTTTCTTTCTCATAGGTGAACTTTATTGATGGCCTCAATGAGTTTAGAAAGTTCATAAATTCCTCCAGGCCACTATTTTATTTATTTTTAATATTACGCAAATATTTCTTGAAAACTGTTCACCTTTGAACATCTTGCACTAACACCTTCCTAACTATATATGAAATGAATTGCAACAGTTCTAGATGTACCAAAAAATAACAATATTGACAACACAGTGCCCAAAGACAAGTCTTCTCAACAGGCACAAACACTTTTAACCATATGACGCTAAAGCAACCCGCATTCAAACGTTAATATTTCCTGTACTTGACTTCTGTGGTGCTGTGTTGATGAAAATTTAGCACCAAATTTACAATGCATACAATATACATCTGCTCGATTTGTATTGGATTAAAGCCTCGATATCATGCCTCGGAATATCTTGACAAACTTAATTGGCTTCGATTAAAAGAGTGGCGCCTACTTCATAATTTAGTCCTTACATACAAAATCTTGTCTTCGCCTAAACAAATCATAAATACTCAGTGTCCAAGTTAAAAATACTGGGGTTTTGGCACTCGGTCTAAAGTATCACCACAACTGTCGATTCCCAACCACAAATCACCCTCTATTCCAATATCTTTCTATGTCTATGTTGCACGTGAATGGAACTATTTACCTGTAAATGTGTGGAATTCTCCCGGATTTTGAACGTGACGTTTATACACATATTAAACCATCGAGGCCATCCGTGAATCCGGAAATAAGTATTTAATTGATTTCCTTTGTTTATACTTGATAACGTCACGCCATCCTGGATAAGTTCATTTCAATTATTGCAAAATTAATTGTAATCTATATGTTTGCCACTTGTCATTAAAGTTTGTTTCATTCTTTGTTTTTGTTTTTTACGTTTCATAACTCTATGTAGTATTTAATAGATTTTTGTTCGTATTTTGTAATATTACAGCCTTTTTATAAACACATGTTAGTAACTACGCCTTTAATTGCGATTGATGTATTTATCGCTCTTCATTAATAAATATTTTTATACATTTACAAATACATGTAGCTATGTGTGGCACCGTATTTAATTCGTTGTACTATTTGTATCTTCTAATATTTCAGACCCTTGAAGACGTTTGTGTTAGTTATTTCATGCAATTTGCCAATGCTTTAAACATTTTCATAATTAATCAATAAAAGATTTTTTCTTTTAAATTTTTGTGATTTTTTGTAAGAAATAATTATTTTGTGCATTTAGTTAATATTCAATAAAGTTCCGACAACATGTGCTAACAATTTTGAGTAACAGTGAAAATGTTTGTTTTGTAGCACCGAGCAAGGTTTTTTTAATGTTCTTGTAAGTTTTATACATTTAAGTATTATTCAAGTATTAGTTATTTAATAATTTTTTTACTAATTGTCAAGCGTTTTATAGATTTTCGTGCCGTAATTTAATTATTACCAATATTTATTTGTGTCACTTTCATATGATTATTTTTAATGCATTTGTAATGAAAGTGGTTAAGTGTAAGAGAAGGCTACATGACTTAACTTCGCAATGTGTTTATAACAACAAATAAATCAATTTCTGAAACGATTGGCTTCGAAAACCAGCACGTATAACGTAGCACAATACGTTTTTGTTATGCAAGTAGTCAGTAAACTTTTGGGTTATTTAAAAACATAAAGTTCCTACGAACCATAAGTGTCCACATACTTCAACACAGATATCAACGTGTCAGGTGTAAAGCTCCTCGACACGGATGATTCACGTGATGATTCATATGTATAAAGTTCCAAAGCTCTTAGATACAACTGACTCACAGACTTACTCACGCAGTGACATGAAATTCCAGTTACTAACGGCTGTTCATGGCTAAACTGGCACCTTTGAAAGTCCACATTAAGTCGTGTTCAAATTGTCACATTTAGACAGTTGGTCTCGAAGCTTGTCAAATACGATATACTGGACAGCGTTCGAATGGAATCCTATGGAACTGCTAATTTATAGTTGTACCACGGCCTGAGTTTCAACTTTCAGTTCACTAAATTGCTTTCAGCAATGTGATGGCGTTACCATTATCATGAAAAACTTACATCTTTTGAAGTGATGGGTGGATCAAGCAACGTTTCGAAATTTACAGTAACATAAATACGTTGCTCTCACTTGAATTCATATTCAGTCAAATATAACAAATTCATACCCAAAGTCAGGAGATATAGGCTAATATTAACCTACTGTTATTAGGATGGTAAAATATATCGTTATTATTCTCTGAATGATTCCTGCAATGGATTAGTAATATAAACTGAACCGGTTTTTATTCGGACATACGCCATTTCGAGTGAATGTAGCTGACTTGCAAGAAAACCTCCCCATAAAACAAATCAAACTAAGAAAAACCTGTATTAGCTGTTGTCAACAAACATTTAACATATACTCCATTTCATATAGGTTTGGATAAATCTGACAGCAACTTATGGCCAATAATTTGTAATATTTTGTTATTTGTATCGCTACACAAGACAAACTTATATGCTGAAATGGACATGTCAGGTTTATTTTAGAGCTAAAAATGTCTTGCACTGGGCAGCAAATCACAAAATACTAAACTATTACTGCCCATGAGTCTCTGTCAAATTTATCCAAACTTATATGAAACACAGTATACCTACGATTCCAGAAAGAAATAGAGTTGTATCCAGAAAGATGGCACGAAAACTCTTCAGTTTATTATTATTCCTTACGCGAGACCAACTTTGCTTTGCACGAGATCAGAGGTAAATGCACTGTATACCTACAGTTACAAGAGAAATATTTCTAAACGATTTATCTCAAAAGCGATTATTCAACCGCAAGCAGTCAACGACGATACCAGAAAAAAACACAGAACTGCATGGAATACCAAAAATAGGGGTTCTACCTACAACGTGTGGTGTTGCAGTAACCTCGTTCTCATTGCCACGGTCAAATGCAATACACGAAAGTCCACTCAACTAAGTAGAATATGCGTGCCAAGATTAACGAAAATATAAAAATGGTCGCCATTGTAAAAATATGAACGCATGATTAACGAGATACACAAAAGTCAAGCCAGTATGCTGAGTAGTATAAACAGTGTGTCCAGAGAACAAGGATAAAAATAAGTCCCTGCCTTTTCCAAGTTTTCCAGTAGAAAAAAATGGAAATTTTCCAAAAAAAAAAAATGAAAACAAAAATGTACAAATAACAAATACAGTAGCAGCCCATTACAATACTCGTGTTGGGAGACATGATAGTTAACCACAGGAAAGTGATTACGCAATAAACCAGCTGTGGTCATTTCTTTATTTATTCATTATGGGCATAAAACTACTGGCAATAAGCAAATACGCTCTGTAATTGACTTCTACTGTACTAACTATCCTTTCGAAAATTGTAGTTACAATAAATATAGTTTTGTTTGCCTAGCTTTCGTTTACCTAACATTCCGTATTAGCCTACGCTCCGTAACAGAAATAAACGCATCCATTTGCAAGTCAAACTTAAGTTATTAGCATGTATAAAGTCTATTTTTCGTTCCTCCTAATGTGTCGTAATGAGATTTTGCCGCAAACCCAAATTCAAACAAATGACATTACGTTAGGGCCTGAGTGTATCACAGTATTATTTGCATTTTTTTCTCACTTAGTAAAACAAAACCATTATTTTGGCAAAACTTAGGCTGCTGAAATACGTAAAAGTTGACAGGTAACTTCCAGAATTTTCACACGTTTCCCTGACAACCATATTTCCCTGACTTTTCCAGGTTTTTCTTGATTTCCGGGTTCCCGGGGACCCCGTACATGTGTACTAAGTTTAATAAAATTAGAAAAAATATTTCAATAGGTACCTATGTCAAATTATTCTAAATATGAACAAATGACTGCTGTTTTGAAATTTACGAATATAAAGTCATTGAAAAACGTAATCAAACGTTAAGCCAACTTTCCAAGCCGTATATGTGAACCAAGAAAATTAAAAATAGGAAAAAAAATTTCTCAGATATGCCAAACTGAAAAAAAGCAGCATTTATGAAAATATAAATACACGATGAATAAAATATACAAAAGGCAAGTCAGCTTATCAATCTCTACATGTGTACTAAATTTTATGAAATTCAGAAAAAATATTTTCTGAGATATGATTAGAGATCTGAAAAACTTGCGTTTTCTTAAGGCTCAAGCTAGAATTCCAGCAACTATATGACTGTATCACGTTCACAATTGGTCGTTGACTTACTCGATACTTCCTGATAATAGCTGAGCTAAGGTTAATTCTACTACAGGTTAGAAAGAAAATACGTTTTCTTATGGGAGAGCTTGGCACAGGCAAAATTTCTGCCACTAGTTTCGCTTCAATGTCTAAGTGACCAGAAAAATACGGAACCGTATTAAAATTAAATTTAAATGAACTTGCAAATTATATTTGTCAGTTAATTTAATTTTCAAGTGAAAAGAAACCAATTTCTCCTTTTAAATTGTCAACTTAATGAAACTTAAAATTCAGGAAAGCTCTGTGATTGGTCAGTTTGGTGCATTAGCGATACCAGCGCTCAAGTGGCAGAAATTTTCCCTGTGCCAAACTTATAACATTGATCTTTCTAACCTGTAGTAGAATTAACCTTAGCTGAGCCAATAATAAAACTGAAAGTTGTAACTGAATACAGGCCCATTTCACAGTGTCAGCGAGCAGTTAATAAACAGCTGCTGTCTGCTTCAGTTCACATATATTCTTAGAGGCTAGCGTACATGTCAGTGAACCCGTGAATTTTTCCTGTCTCTAGATATAACATATTAATCCAAACATTGGAAAATGGCCAACGTTTTAAAAATATGAACACAGTATGAACGAAATGCACAAAATTCAAGTCAACTTACTAAATGGTAGATATATTAAGATAAATGAACTTGGCCAAAATATTTTTCCCCAAATATGTCTTACTATGCTAAAAATATGAAACGAAACACTAAGATACCAGCTTAACTGGTAAGCCTACTTTCCTCAAAGTAGGGTGCAAATTAACCCTAAAAGTTAAAATTGTTTACGAAATCTGGGAATATTAAATTATAATATTGATCTAGATGTATGATACACGAAATATACTAAAGATAAATCAGCTTACAAAATAATATACGGGTACCTAATTTAATGAAATTGAGGAAAAATTTTTTTGAGATGTCTATCATAAACATAAAAAAATAACCGCCATTTTCAAAATATTACAAAATGATGAACGAGGTGGGCAAAAATCAAGTCAGAATTATATGTAGTAGGTGTACCAAGTTTGATTAAATTCTTGAAAATATTTCCTCAGATATGTAATACAATGCCAAAAACATAAAAATTGCCGCCATTTTGAAAATATAAACACAGGATGAACGAAATACACACGTTAAGGCTTCTGCCTACCTCGGAGTGCGGCGAGAGCAAGGATAGGGTTTTACACATGTTAAACTAAATTCCGTGTAGCTCTGTCACCCTTTGAGATATTGCTTTCGGATGAAAACCATTTTCTGCATTGATAAGAGAAGCATACCGCTACGTAAACGAAAATGTGAAAATATTTTTATGAATACAGGGTTTCGAGTGTTAAATCGGCATAAAAACACTTATTTGCTCATAGTTTTCAGGGTATTGATATAACTTGCTAAAAGATTTCGTAGCAGTGTTGACCGTATCGTACTGAACAAAAAAGTCAGTGGTGGCATATATGTAGGTTTGAAAGTGACTGAGATATTTAGGAATATAATTTAACCTGTGACGCCCTATCCTTGCTGCCGCCGGAGTTCTGAGGTAGGCAGAGTCCTTAAGACATATGTGCATGTAGTATACGTATATCAAGTTTACTGAAATTCTAAAAAATATTTCCTGAGATATGTAATACTATGCTAAAAATATGAACTCGAGATGAACGAAACACACAAAAGTCAAGTCAGCTTTTGTATGTGGTATATGTGTACGAAATTTGATGAAATTCTAAAGTACGGTTCCTTAGATACCTAGCTTGATCGAAAAATGTTAAAAATGGCCGCCATTTTGAAAATATGAACAGAGCGTAAACGAAATGTATAAAAGACAACTCAGATTACAAAGTACAACAACTGGTTCAGACGTTTTAGGACACACGTGCACACGGATACACACACATACACACACAGACACACACACAGATGGGAAGGTGAACACATAAGTCTACTTTTTTCCTTCGGCAAGTAGGCTAAAAAAAATGTGAACTCATTATAAACGAATTACACAAAAGTAAAGTCAGCTTACTAGCCTATGTGGTGTATGTACTAAGTTGAATGAAATTCGGAAAAGTATTTCCTCTGATATATCATACTACGGTAAAAAAAATTTTATAAAAACAGGCCGCTATTTTGAAACTGTATTTACTACATGAACGAAATGCATAAAAGTCAGTTCATCTTACTAGGTTCTATGTGTGCCGAGTTTGATGACATTTTAAAATACGGTTCCTTAGATATCTAGCTTCATCGAAAAATGTTAAAATAGCAGCCATTTTGAATATATGAAAGTGGTATAAACGAACTATATAAAAGTCAAATCAGATTACTAATTACTTAATGAGTACACAGTTTGATGAAATTCGGTCAACTGGTTCAAATGTTGTTAGGGACACACACACGCGCGCGCGGACACACGCACAGACAGGAATGTGATATAAGCCTACTTTTCCCTTCGGAAAGTAGGCTAATGAAGCACGCTTGTGGTTAGTATAGGCCTAGTCTATCACACAAACGAGTGAACTTTATCGTCAGCTCCCAAGTGTCATTTCGCTAAAACCATTTTTTTTTGTGAACGCATGTCTCAGTTGACTGCATGTATGGATGCAGGTGAAATTGTCCATGACATCCCAGAGAAAATGTTCTAAGCCAAAAGGTGATTCATAAGTAACTTTATATACGTACGATAAGGAAATCGTTATAGGTAGGTCGTAATAAATTGAGCACTTCCGTAGACCATCTTAACTTGAATGGTAATTAATAAGTATTATTTATTGTGACTCCAGACGTTAACTTTTGAGTACAGTACAATCTATACATTTACTTTGATTATTACTTTGGTAGATACAAATTATCTTATACGAAGGATGCATAAAGTGCTCGCGTTATTCCGAACCGCCTATTGATAGGGACCCTTGATTTTCACTTAGTTTCGATATTTTACGTGCACATGGGCAACTCTGCTTCATGGTTATTGGCACCAGGTATTTTTCTCAGACACATCTGTTGTTGACAGCACCAATCAAAATAAGGTTATTGTGGCACCGTATGTCTGTGATCTGCCAGTAGAACGCCAGAGTTCAAACACAGAGACGCAGAGCTGCAGATGTGCACATAAGACACATAGAAACCAAATAGTGCATAAAATAATCGTCAAAAACTCGACGGTGCCAGCAAAACTGTCAGATATAGGTCGCTGTTATCCTGGCTGCAGAATTACTTCAGTCTTATGGAGCGGTTACACGAGCAACGAACAAGTTCAGATCGCAGTCTCTTTCCGTTCAAAGTAAACTAATTTCATAACGTACTTTCGAACGACATATCTTCGAGTGAGTGAGATATTTTGGTCAGCGCTTAACATCAATGTCTTCAGCGCTGGTGGGGGGTGACATGATGTGAGTATGGTGCGGCGCCAGAATGAAAGGGCGGGGGAAACGGGAGATCTCCGAGAAAGCCCACCGACTAACGGCATCGTCCCGCACGAGTCCCACATGCGAAAATCCGGGGACCGACCCAGCCGGGAATCGAACCCGGATCGCCTTGGTGGGAGGCGAGGAGTCTGACCCCTCGACCACCGCGGCCCCTACATATCTTCGAAGCTTGTCTCCTATTGGCTGCTTGGAGTAACGATGTGTTTCAAAAAAACATTGCTGCTTTTTGTTCCGACATTTTGCACTCGTTAAATAATATTAATTTTTGGTGTAAAATAATTATTTCCACTTTACACACAGCAGCGTTGCAGTTGGTTGCAATACGATGATTCAGAAGTCGCGAATGCTGTCTGTAGGTGTGATAATAATTAAATATAGAACATTTCAGGTTCCAAGTTCATTGAGGTTAGAAAGTTCATTGTTTTTTTTTTTCTTTTCTATTTAGTCATGTAACCTCGCAAACTTGTTTAGCTTTAAACACGATCAATCATGGCTGCCGAATGCATTTAACTGAACAGGTTTAATACATCTCGTGTGACCGCGGCCGTAGTAACTATTTCGTGGGCTGAGACAGTTGCTCCTGCTGGGACGTCGTCTGCAGAGCGCACGGGTGGATCACCAATCCGCGTGACTGCGCTGCGACGGCGAATTTCGGAGTCGGCCGCCGGGCCACGGAAATGCCGACCAATCGCGGAGCGGCGGACACATTAATGAGGGGAAGAAAGGGGAGGGGGGACGTACATGCGTCTGGCGAGGTCATCGGCCCTGCTGCATCGCCGGGGTCCAGCTGTCTGGGCCCGCAGCTGGCAATCCTCCGCACAAGGTGGTGTACCAAAGATGGTTATGACAAGTAACGACCTAGAGTAAGGTAGGTTTGATCAGCAGAGTAGCGATTTTTATCTGCACATCCCTACACTGAAACTGTATCTAGCAGGTACAGAACACAAATACCCAGTCCCATAGAACAAGGAGATCAGAGGCTCAACCACGGAAATATATTTGAAAATTAAGACCCTAACAGGCATATGAGCAGTGTTGCAGCATGTTAAGGGCTTGTTCCCGAGTTTTTTTTTCGGACTGGTGCCAATAACTAAAATATTTTAACCAAAAGTTTTGAAAAAATTTGAGTCAATGTGCAATCACACGATGCACAATACTGTGGACGCGTTTTTTTTTTTTTTTTTAATAATGTGCCATTCGCCAGCAAAAAAAAAAAAATAATAATTTCCTTCATTTTTGCTTATTTTCACGAACAAAAATTTGGTACTTTGGGTAATGAAGTCTAAAAAACAGTTCAGTATAATTCTACAAAAAAATTCAGCTACAAATTATAACATATAAGTGTCAAAACTGTGCAGCGAAATTTTGATATGAGTATTAGGTAGCAATAAAAAAATATTTTCGAAATCACTGCAAAACTCCGTAACAAGGCCTTAAGAGAAAGTTTTTTTATAGAAATACGACTAAACGTATATTATATATCCTTATCTACGAAAAGAAAACGAATTTAAAACTACGCTTCTCTATTTTTGTTTTGCAAGCACTTCAAAATGTTAAAGATTTGCTTTTCAGACTGTCACGAACCGTACCTGAAACCCGGCATGTAGCGCCTGCTGTACAGGGCTCTTAATCTGCAAAAAAACTGTAATTTTAAGCAATAATCTAGCTTTAAACGTGAAAAGAAACATCAAAACAATATTAATAAGATTTAGGAAATTCTTGTAAATTTATGACATAAAATGGGAATACGTGAAATCATTAAGGTATTCGACGCTACTCTAAGTCGGCATTGTTTACGATTTAAAAATAAAAAATTTTAAATTTCAAAAAGTTGTTATAATGTGGGCCCACAGGCTGCAGGCTAGACAGCCTGTGCTATTAATGCAAGGCCTGTTCGCAACGCTTGCAAGTAATTCGGGGTTTAAATATGTCGGTAATAACTACGCAATTTATACACGTGTTAAATATTTTACTAAATGCGACATCCGTAGCACACATTTCATATGTTATTTTGTTTATATTAAATGTAATATTCGTTTACGATGGCCGTCTGGATGTACAGTCATGGACACAAAAAATGGGCCAACTCTTGAAGGTGGAAATTTGTCTAAGTCCCGTTTCGGGTATGTTCGGCAGGCAGGCCTTCGCACTGGCGACTGATGAGCGCGAGGCGTCACACAATGGCAAGCGAAGGCTGTGGGGAAAAAGGACACAAATCGCAACCAGATATTGCAGTTAACAAGTTCTTAGCCGCCTTTAGTAGAGAATAACCGTGGATGATATTTCATGGTCATAAGTAACTATACATTTTACGAGGAGTAAAAGTATTGACGTTGTGCCACAAACATATCAGATGTCGGTGTATTATTAGTCGATATTATTATCTTTCAGTTTAATTTGTATTAACTCTACTAATGTTTTCTTTCACATTTTAATAAAGTGTTACCTGTCCCTCATATTTATTTTGCAACTAGTGCGTATATAAAGCAACAACAGGTATATAAGGCAGCAAAAATACTCGGCAGCAACGATACTGAAATATTTTGAGAGCAGGGGCATTGGAACATTTCGGAACTGGGGAGGGGGGGTGGGTGGGTTACATCTTGGAACAATAAACCCATCCAGGGGTCCTCCCCCAGAAAATTGTGGTATTTCAAGGTGTAAATTGGTGCATTTTGAGCATTTTTCGTACTTAGATATGCTGAATATTAAACATGCTTAAATGGTGACTTTTTTAGAAAAACATTTTAGCGTAGTTTTACAACGAGACAGTTAACAATCCAGGAGCCTAGCCCTCTAAAAATATTAATTTATATGAAAAACAAGAACACTACAAACCGTAATTTAAGAATATGTTCATTAATTATGCGTAACCAAAAATATTGGCAATATCCTTGCGGCATACAAGTTGCTACAACAGCACCGGTGCTGTTTGCAATGCACGCTACGTGTAATAATCAAGAATATGTGTAATTGACTGCTTAGACATGAAAATAAAAGTAGGGTAAATAGAATTTCTTACCGAAAATTCGTTAAAAGAGAATTTTAATTGTTTTGAAATCTTTACTCTTACAATGTCCATCACGAAAATACTATGATATTAATGATAAAACAATTTGCTTTCAACCTTCAAGGAATAATGTTACAGGGTTAGCTTTGTGGTAATATACATAAACATTTCATATTTCTGTGAATGTTATTTAGCACTTATTATTCGGTAGAACGAGATTACAAGTGTTACGTGGGCTATTTGTTGTAATGTGATAATCTTAAAATGTTGCTTCCCAGCAAGTCGTTCAAAGTACAAATATTTTCTTGAATTTTATAGTAAAAGCGATTCTACTACCTCGCATATCACTTCCCGGGCCTCCGCACCTTGTAATCTCAGACTTGTGGCGCAGATAGTATACAGTCAATATCGAATTAAACAAAAAAATTAACAGCGTACCCCTTCTTAAATGGCGTATAAAGCTAAAGCTAGTCATCCACCTTTCATCTGCGGGACCGTTAATTACGTGATATATAGCCAATCAGCAGCCTCATAAAATGTTATCCGTCCATCAAAACCGTAGCAAACATGACATTTGACGACGAAGAAAGCACAACCTTGTTTATAAAGTCACCTTTGAACACACATAGAAGACTGTAAAAGTTTTTAAAAATAGTTTTACTTTAAATGCCGATGCTTTCTTTGTGATTTAATTGGTTTCAACAACTTTTAGTATTTTCTATTCAGCTACTTATTGGAACGTAATTTCCTCTTTGTGAATACATTTTTTTTTTTGGCCAGCAATAATGTCTAGGTCTTTAGCGCTGGTGAGGGATAACGTGATATGAGTATGGAGCGGCACTGGAATGTAGGGTGGGGGAAACAGAAGATCCTCGAGAAAATCCGCCGACCACCGGTATCATACGGCACGATTCTCACGTGCGAAAGTCCAGGGACCGACCCCGCTAGGAATCGAACCCGAATCACCTCGGTAGGGAGGCGAGTGCTCTACTGCTTGACAAACCTAAGTGTAGCCCCGGGTAGGGGAGGTAAGAGCGCTTGTTTTTTGCCGTGTGAAGGCAGTGGAGGGGAATGTCTTGGAGCCCTCCCTGTACACTTCATTCATATTGTAAGCGACCATCTGTAGTAGGTCTAATAGGCCTGTGCAATGATATAGCTTGTAGATGCGTGGTGCAAAATGACACGACCTGGGGGCCTAAGTTCGAGTTTGTGCGAGTAGAGCTCGTATGCGAATCGTCTCGTACGGCGCAAAACGTATACGAGACAGAGATTGTAAGCTCCAACGCCGGCCACTCGTATACGCCTTATTTATTCGAAGGGAGTAGCGTTCGAATGGAAGTGTGTATCATTTAGTCAGGTTGGCATCCATGAAGTGAGAAAGTAAAAAGTTTTGACTGGAGGCTGCTAATCACAAAGTCCAGTTCATATGTTGACACTTGCGTGGCTGTGTATTTAAAAATCGTGGAATTGAACAAAATAAAAACGGGTAAATCAGTTGTGGAAAAATGTGAAATATTTGAAAACTTTCGTATATAGATAATACTTCATTATACAAATAAATAATAAAATTTTTATCACAATTTTTTGACGTAGTGTATCAAATATTATCGGTTACAAATGCATTATTCTTATAAATAAGATTACTTCTAGTTACGAATGCGGCCTTCTTTATATTTCACTTTTATGTTATATTTTTACAATAATTACAAAAAAATTGCAATAATATATCGTATGTCATCTTCAACTATCTCACTGAAGGCATTTGTTTAACACTGTAAGAATAGAAAACGTGCCGAATGCAAGCTGACAGCCGCTTGAACAGCAAGAGTAGGCAGAATGTTGAGGGAGGAAATAACACAACTTAATTCATTTTGAAATGATGGAATATAAATAAAAGAAAATATCTCAAGGTTTGTTGCAAGTTGAGTGTGTATACTTTGGTCATAGTAGTGTTGGTAAATCAGCAGAAAAACTATTCTTACACGACCGTGGGTAATTTTTCCACAGTCATGTTACTAAAAGTCAAGTACAGCAGTGTGGAATTTTATTTTACGATCCTGGGAAACAGTTTTTAATGCGCGTTGTGTTTGGAAACTAATGTTTTTACAAGCAGAAATGTAACAAAACTTCTTATTTTGATAATAAATTCACATAAATATGAAAACAATTAAAATAATTATTAAAAATTGTGACACTGTGGGGATTTGAAATTAGGAAAGTTGTAACAGAAATACCAATGTGCTGATCACTCGGTCATCACCACGTTTAAATGCTTTACTGTAAGCAAATATAGATAGTGGTTAGTAAAAAATTAATGTCTACAAGTCTTTGCATTTTTTATGTGGCAATTTTTTTCCAGACACAAAATGTTGCGTCGCACGTATGAACCCAGCCAAAAGTAAATAGTTGTTGCACTAAAGTTAAATCATTAACAGTCTCGCACGCTTATATTTCGTGTAAATTTTCGTTTAAATCAAATGTTCAACATCAAGAAGACAAAAAGAATATAACAA
>PNEQ01075690.1:0-11017 GCA_003012365.1 Medauroidea extradentata
AAGCATCACCAAACCCTTACAATCCAGGTGGGAACTATATACAGTTGGAAAACTACAGGGCCAACGAAGTATTCCATAAGTCTTCAGGCAATAGGACAGTGCATCCGCCACCAAACCCCAGGAACCATGAAGAGACATCAGCAGATGACCAAGCTAGTGACAACAGTGTGCTTCACGGAAGTGATCATATGATGAATGATGAGAGAAGTTTCAGGGGATTCAGCCCCCCTAGAGCAGGCATACCAGATATTGAGAATGTAGTATATGTAGGTCCAGGAAAGGTGGGGCTGGTAGACAGTGAACAAACATTGGGAGCCAATAAGCGTATCTGTATAAAAAAATCTGTATGTGCAGACTGTTGCTAAATTATTTGGGTACATGTGTATTTGACAGTATGTAGTGCAATTGTTGTTTGTATGTTTTATTAGGTATAATTTTGGTCAGGTGGATGTATGTCAGTAGTGCTATTGTTGTGTGTATGTTCTGTTAAGTGAAAATTCTTAAAAAAAAAAAAAAAAAAAATTATAATAATAAAAGGGGAAGATGAGGTATATTCAGAGTAGGCAGGTTGGTGGCAGTGGGAGAGAAAACATGGCAACCGTTTAGTAAGAGACTAGAACAGCTCTATCATATATAAAGTAATAAATAGATATTGAACTTGCAGCGTGTTTTATTTAATAACATTACATCAGAATGTGACGCCAATGCTGTACAAAGCAACAAAGATAGTGAGAATTCAAGTAAATTTCCACAGTACTGTTCCTTAAATGTCAAAAAACACACTCACATTCTACTTCCCACTGCTATAGTGAGAATACATGACAATAATGGAAGAGAGTTCATTAGTCATGCATTGTTAGACTCCTGCTCACAAGCATATTTCATTAGTGAATCTTTGGTTCAGAGACTAGCTTTGAAGAAATTTCCTAAAAACGTGCCATTGCAAGGAATAAACAATGCCAGGACAGATTCAAGGTATTGCACCACAGTTCATATATTGTCTAGGACAACAGATTATTCCACAGATATTGAATGTTCCATTTTACCACGCATTTCTGGAAATATCCCAAGTAACCACATTAGTAGCCACGATTGGAACATTCCAAATGACGTAAATTTAGCTGGCGAAACATTCATTCAACCAGGGAAAATTGATCTTCTTATTGGAGCAGAGATCTTCTTCCAAATTCTTATACCTGAACAAAGACAAAGAACAGGTTATCCAAATCTCCAAAACACTAAACTCGGGTGGATATTAGCAGGACCACATATATCGTCAAGTGTAAATGCAAATCAACAAACTTTCTTTGTCAGAGATGATACTAATCTGGAACAACAACTTAAAAAATTCTGGGAACTAGAAGAACTTAATAATACACCAAGGTCAAAGGAAGAAAGAGAATGCGAAGAACATTTCAGTCACAACACTTCAAGAGATGATACAGGAAGATACATTGTACATTTACCATTCAAACAGAATCCAAGGCGACTTGGTGACTCATATCAAATGGCGTTGACGAGATTTCTACGTCTTGAACAACGCCTAACGAAACATCCCAGTTTACATTCAGATTATATAACATTTATGAGTGAGTACGAAGCGTTAGGTCACATGCACATTGTAGAGAAAACTAGGGATAACTTGAAATCATCTAACTAGTTGCCACATCATCCTGTAATAAAGGAATCAAGTACCACAACCAAAACTAGAGTGGTGTTTGATGCATCAGCAAAAACTTCTACTGGAATATCACTCAATGACATTTTGAAAGTGGGACCGACTATACAACAAGACCTGTGTTCAATCATTATGCGATTCAGAACACATGAAATTTGTTTCACTGCAGACACTGAAAAGATGTACCGTCAAATTAAGGTTAGTCCAGATGACCATCAATTTCAAAGAATATTGTGGAGAAATTCAATGGAGGAAACAATCAGGGAGTATGAATTAGAAACAGTGACTTATGGTACTGCATGTGCACCCTTTTTAGCAACAAGGACTTTGCATCAAATAGCTATAGACGAATCACACTGCAACCCTATTGGTTCAGAGATTATACTTCGAGATTTTTACATTGATGATTGTATGTCAGGAGCACACACAATTCACAAAGCTTTGGTGATGCAAGAACAACTGATAAATTTGCTAAGTAAGGGAGGATTTACGCTTCGAAAATGGTGCTCAAACAATCCACAATTACTTGAAGCTATACCACATGAGTTTCGAGAGACTCAACTGCCTTTGCATTTAGACAGTAACGAAGTAAAGGCATTAGGATTAATTTGGCATCCAGCCACAGATAAATTTCAAATTGTTAATGATCAATATTTTAATAATGCTTCTAAAATGATTGTGTTTACGAAAAGAACAGTGTTGGCAGTTATAGCATCACTATTTGATCCTTTAGGCTTAATTAGTCCCATTATCATATCATGCAAGTTTTTATTACAAGAGTTGTGGCAAGCACAGGTCGACTGGGACGAAGCTCTTCCCACAGAAATCTCAGACAAGTGGAAACATTTATATGAACAAATTCCACACGTACAGGAAATACACATTGACAGACATGTTTTAGGAAGGGGCAATTTGAAAGACCTTCAATTACATGGATTTGCAGATGCTTCTGAGAAAGGTTATGGTGCGTGCCTCTACATAAGATCTACAGATGAAACAGGCAATGTCGTCGTAAAAATTCTATGTGCCAAGTCAAGAGTAGCTCCAATCAAAAAGATTACCCTTCCCCGGTTAGAATTATGTGGAGCTCTGCTATTGTCCAGACTTTTCAAGAAGGTCATGTCTGCCTTGAATTGTTCTTTCTCCCGTAGGAGATTGTGGACAGATTCAACTTTAGTGTTAGGATGGATATCTGCTATTCCTACTCGATGGAAAACATTTGTAGCAAATCGTGTTGCTGAAATACAAGACAACACTTCAGTGGAAGATTGGCGACATGTACCATCAAGAGACAACCCTGCTGACATGATATCAAGAGGAATTAATCCACGCGATCTTGTGATGAATGAACTGTGGTGGCATGGACCATCGTGGCTGCAAGAAGACTCATCTGTGTGGCCAGAAACAAGAAAGGGTAGTAACCTAGATTTGATTCCAGAAAAGAGAATACCAGCTACAGTTTTGGTGACTACATCTGTACAAGATTATGTGATCTCAAGATTTTCAACTCTTAATCGATTGACACTATTGTAAACGCTTCTCTGCAAATACAAAGATATCTCCAGATGAGAGAAAACTTGGATTCTTATCTGCACAAGAACTTAAAAATGCACATATTATATGCATTAAAATTGCTCAAAGATCAGAATACTGCACAGAAATAGAACATTTGAAAACCAATAAAATCTGTGATTCTAAAAGTAAGCTGAAGTCATTGAATCCTTTTGTATGCAACGATGAAATTCTACGAGTTGGTGGACGCCTTCATCATGCAGTCATTTCAACATATCAAAAACACCAGATGATTCTTCCACCAAGACATCATTTGACTAAGCTAATAATTGAAAATGAACATTATCGTCTATTGCATGCTGGAAATCAACTTCTGCATTCTTCCTTGCATCAACATTATTGGATTGTAAATGGCAAGAATATAATTCGACATATTATTCGTTCATGCTTAGTATGCCAAAAATTCAGATCAGAGACAACACGGCAACTCATGGGCCAGCTTCCAAGTGTCAGAGTCAATCCTACTCACCCATTTAATAATGTCGGAGTTGATTATGCTGGACCGTTCTACATCAAATCAGGTTCAAGAAGAACCAAGACAAAGGTCAAATGCTACGTCACACTATTCATTTGTTTAGCAACAAAGGCTATACATTTGGAGGTGGTGTGTGACCTAAGCAGTCAATCTTTTATTTCTGCACTCAAAAGATTTATATCTCGACGTGGTCGAGTTAATCAAATATTCTCTGATAATGGAAGCAACTTTATTAAGGCTAACAAAGAACTGCAAGAATTACAAATTCTCTTCCAAACCAAAGAACATCAGACTGCTATAAACAATTTTACTTCTAAGGAAGGAATCAAATGGAACTTTATTCCTCCTAGAGCTCCACACTTTGGTGGATTATGGGAAACTGGGATAAGGTCATTTAAATATCATCTGCGGCGCGTTATGGGCTGTACATTTTTAACGTATGAAGAATTACTGACCTTAATACTGCAGATAGAAGCATGTCTCAACTCTAAGCCTTTGACACCATTGAACAATAATCCAGATGACCCTTCTGTTCTTACGCCTCATCACTTCTTAATCGGTAGGCCAATAACAGCTCTCCCAGAACCAGATCTGAGCACGTCGAAGATCAACTTGCTTACCAGGTGGCAGCAAATTCAGCAGCAGCAGTTACAGTTATTTTGGAAAGGATGGTCAGCTGACTACTTATGTCATTTACAACAAAGAAATAAATGGGTAACTCAAACCACTAACATTCAACCTGGTACCCTCGCCATTATTCGTTAAGACAATTTACCTCCATTGAGTTGGAAGATCATCGGCGTCATACAACAGACCCATCCTGGTTCCGATGGATTGATTCGGGTGGTGACTATCCGCACTTCAAATGGAACATTTAAACGTCCCATTACCAAAATATGTCCTCTTCAAAACATCCAGCAAGATAGTGACAAATGTTAAGGTTTTCGCAATATGTTTATGAAAATGTTGATACATTAATTTTTTTATTTATTTTTTTTTTTTTTTTTTTTTTTTTTTTTTTTTTTTTTTTTTTTTTTTAGAGGGCAGTATGTTCAGTCTTTTAAGTTATTCTTTGCATTTGGTTTAAATGTCTATGGAATTGAAAATAAAACAAGAACAAGGAAACTTATATTTATCTACATTTATTTAGAAAGATTAAAATCTACGAAATATTTAGTAAATAATATAACAACCATTGAACACGCCTCTTGGTTGATGTTGGTGACAGTTGAAGAGCAGGTTGCCAAATGTGTGACGGCAGAACTGTTTGTTGGTGGTTGTAACTGGTGTTGCAGTAGTTGGTGTTGTAGCAAATTTCCAAATATTGAACACATAATCGACCAATAATACTGCAGCATATGGATAAGTTATGTTCAATGCTAACATAAAAACATTATTAAGCCTCAACCTATTTCCATTTTCATGAAACACAAAGCATAACACGGAAAATTCTGGTTCAAAATGTACTATCAACTTAAATCATTTCGGCCATACTACTGTCTACTGTGCCAACCCACGCTTTACACACCAACTATTAACCATAACAATCCCAAAGTCAGAGGCCATAGGAATAGAATCCATTTATTTTACTTTTTATTTAGATTTTGTAATTAGTTTTGTTTAGTTTTTGTTTTATATTTTCCAAATTTTTGTACGGTTTATCTTTTTTTTTATGTCTTCTCTTGAACCCAGCATTAATCTCCAACCCAAAATGAGGCAATAATCATAACGGAGATGTGGAGGAGATTAGCATGGTGCAGACAAATCACATTTTTATCTACCAACAAACTTAAAATAGCTGGCGCCATCCTAATGTTCTGTATAGATTTTTGTGTCTAACCATGAATCAGTCTAGGACATACACAGACATATACAGAAGAGGCCTGGTGATCTTCTACATTTTAATTTTTTTTGTGCAAGATTGTAATTGAAACTGTGCCATAATGAACAATGGGACGTGAGTATGGGACCCCTCACACAGCCTAAAATCGTTCAGCCTAAAACCCACTCTTCAAACCTATTCAGCCGAATCATTCAGCCCAAAATTTCTCAGCCTAGTCATTCAGCCTAACATCGTTCAGCCTAATGTTGTACAGCGTAAAATTATTCAGCCTAAAGTCTTTCAGCCTAAAATTATTCAGCCTAAAATTGTTCAGCCTAAATTCATTCAGACTACAGTCATGCAGCCTAAAATGTTAACGCCTTATGTTTTAAGTATGTGACTGTTGTAAAACCATAAATTTCCATTACAAACTGCTAACATATGTAGTGCCATCTAGGATGTGAAGTACTGGAACCATTCTCGAAAAGCTAACCACTTCGGTAATTCGACATGCAAAGTAAATGGTCTGACATCTGGTGACAGAATCCTGTACTCCTTGAACGGTGCACAGGCCTAATAACGAAATACATGTCTACAAATTTGTAAGCACAAAGTCTTTCATGTATGAAAATTCTTATCAATTTGATTCTAGCTGATATGTTTCTTAAAATATAGAATAAAAATGTTGAAAGCAGAGAATATTAAACTGTCATCACCAGCTTTATAAATTTTTTGCTGAATTTCTCCACAATTTTACACATACCTGATAATATAATTCAATCAGAAAACGTGACAATATTCAACGATATCATTAAGGAATAATAAACATAATCGTCACACGTAAATTAATCTTCAAGTTTGTCACAAATTCGGTAGTAAACTTATGGGCACGGCCAAAGTAGGTTCTCGCTAAACTACGTACTGAGCGAAAACTCTGGTACGTGCACGAGTTTTGTGGTCTAATTCTATTGCAGTACGTCTGAAAACTCTTTTTTTAAAAAATATACGTTATTCCACGTATTATTTTTTTGGACATTACTTAACACCAACAATTAGCTATGAAAATTTCAGCGAACAATAGTTACGACAGTTGGCTAGATAGTTTGTTATGGTAATTGACAACTTATTTGTTTATTTCAAGTGTGTAGCAGCCTGTGTACAGTCAGAAACCTGCAATAATGTAGGAAAGCAATATTAATGATACCCTAGACATCATAACGTTTTGTTAGGTCTTTTGGGTGTCATCAGGAGTTCGTTTTCCTTTTGTAAACTTCTCTGGAATTCACTTATGAAGAGCACGTTTGTAGAAAATAAAAATAATTGAACCAATTACTAAGTTGAATTCTTAAACTATGGGAATACCAATACAGTGTTTTCTAACAAATTAACTTTATTTTTTCTATGCAAATAACTTTACTTATTCCCTGATGTGGCTGCCTCACTCATTGGGCAGAACAGTTACATCAATCTGTATGCACAAGTAAACAACGTAAGCATTTTTCTTTCATTTATTTCAGGTGTATTTTCATTTCTCATTGTATTTGAACTTCTTGTTATATTTTAAATTAATATGATTATTACATAATATACAAAATGTTTTTGTATAGAAAATATGTATGTACTAATAATAAGCAAACTATGCAGTTACATTTAAATCCTTAGTTAAATTGATTGAAAAAATATTTTAACAACGAGGAAGACTGACCATAAGGGATGTGCTACAAACTGAGTACATATAAATCTATTTCTAAGTATTTTATCAAAATGGGATTGTATTTTGCTTTCAAATATCAGACTGTAAAATATTGTATTTCTTATTAATGTTTATAAATATACGTTTGATGTAACCATACAGTAAGTCCTCGATTAACGGACATTTGTTTAACGGACATTTGTAATAACGGACATTTCATTTTGTTTCCTTTAATTCGAACAACGGACACAAAACTTGCTTTAACGGACATTTCCGAGTTGGTAATTTTTTAGGAAGCAGGAACCATATTTCCGAACAGCCTGTAGTACAGGCTGCGATGTGTAAAGACACACGACGTGCTACATTCTTCCGTACATCTGGCAACAGTGCTTGCCCCTCTCTCTTCCTCAAGACCTACATACCATTCCGAGCAGGTGGCCTGAGGGATGTAACATGGGGTTGGGCGCACGGGTATCAGTTGTCAACACGTGTGGTGCTACTGAAAACCGAGAATATTTTTTTTTTCTTGAGAAGGAAACCTTAACTCCAAGCGGCTTTGTGGCTGACTAGTTTCCCCTTAGTCGTGACTCTACATACGTACACAGTTCCAGACAGGAGTTACGCGTGGTAGTTTTAAAGTTCATAGTTGTGTAAATATTATTTGTTTCAGCTGACAAGGAGCATGTGTCTGGCAGTGAAGATGACAGTCATTAATTTACCTTTTACGGCAGAAACTTGAATTATTATTATTTTATCGTAGCAGTTTTTATTTTTTTTTGCATAAATGCATTTCTTAAGATTTAAAACTCCAGTGCTTCAGCATATTTGCCAATTTATGAGTGTGCGGTACTATTGTGACGGAATAGTTTGCATCATCATTCGTAATTGTTTGTGTAATCCTTATGAAAGAAAACATTCCCGATAAGATCATATTGAATTGAACTGGCAACCTCGCATACAGGCCCGAAACACGCATGTTCGCAACAAAAAGAAAGGTATAGTTGAGATTTAAATTGTCAAGTTCGTAAATGTTGCATGTTATTTTGTAGGCTAGAGCAAAAATATCTTTTGTAAAAGGCTTCTATTTTTTCTAAATAAATTTGCCGAACGTAACTTTAAAAAAGTGAAACGATCGTGCCATGTGCCTTACAGTAATAGTCGGGTGTGGCGTGACTAATTGCTGATAAAAATGGTTTTAAATGTTTTTAAATCCTTTCGTGTTGTCCGTCCGGCTACAAACACAACAAAACGTAAAAACAAAAATGTTTTTAAATTTTAGTTAATATATGTAGTAGTACTAGTACTGAAGACCTACTACACATTGAGAATAAAGTAAAAGCATCTCCGAAATGGTAAGATATACGGGAAAATTTGTAGAGACGATTTTTGTTCATTATTTTGTTGCGAACAACTTTTGTCCCGTAAAAATTTTCTTGCTGTGCACCGTTTTTGAGATATTACGCAAAATGCGTGCATTTTTGCAATGTTATAGAACCTACATTTTTTTAAATGTTGTTGCCTGCGAATAATAAATCTGATTTAATTAACGGACGTTTTGTATAACGGACATTTTCCGAGAATGTAACCCGTCCGTTAATCGAGGACTTACTGTACCTTATAATATAACTGTATAGTGCAAGATATATGTGAAAAATGCATAAATCTAAAATTTCTTAAATCTTACTGTACAAATGTGTCCTACGCATTTTCACCAACATAAATTTTAAGCCACGAAAACACTGGAAGGCAAATGTTCTTACTCAATTATTTGGAAGTATATGTTTTAACTATCACAAAACAAGAAGTACTTACTTCCAGTTTATCAGTCTACGTATCAGCGGTATATACATTTTTTTTAATATAAACCTATAACTTTACAGTTACAAACAAAGACTGGAGAAACAGCCAATCTCATGTATTTATCTCATTCGCTGCGACATTCGACTATAGTGGAATATACAAAATATTTCTAAATGGCGACATGCAACTTTAGTCAAATGTCGAATTAAATGACTCTGTAAACCATAGATACATTATTTTCTCGCTTAAAAATAACCAAAAAAAAACTACTTACAAAAAAAAAGATTTTTTTTATAATTTTTTTACACTATCTTGGCACAATTAAAAATTTTTTATTCCGCAGTAACAGAGTTAACATAGCTAATTAATGAATGGTTGAGTTTCATTCTAGTTGCAATGACAATCTCTATACAGGTTCCAGTAGGACAAGGGTACTGGATTAATTATGGTTTTATGGAAACAAATAATAGATGTAGCCAAGTATATGAGTAAGTGTGAACATGATCGAAACATACCTAGAGCGATAAATGTGTATAGAGACATACTTTCACTCTTAATACTAACAAAACTCAATAAAATACATAACTGAAATTTTTTATTTAATTGAAACAAAATTAACATAAACCATATCTATACTGACCAAGATGTAGAAAAGAGAAAAGTTTATTCAGGGCACCAAACCGAATGGTAAAATCATAGTTCTGTATTTATGCACAAATCCTTACAATATTTATATAAAATATTTAGAAATTTACTTGACTAAAAATTAATATTGTTTGCAGCAAAATGAAAATGAAAGTTGAGCTAATTTAGATAGCATCTTGAACTGAGATTTTAAAATACTAGAACGAAATATGTGAAAGTATTGTCTTGCACTATTGTAAATTCTGAAATTATACAGTCTTAAAAGTTTCTCTCTCTTAGGCAATTAATTCAAATCCAAATTTATATTTGTAAAATAGCAATGCGCCGGTAGCTAGTCAGTTTAAACATCTCAGGACCTCTGGATTTAGGCATTAACTTAGTTCACAAAAATATATGAATGTCCAAACTTGTTTTCTTCAAAATTATTCAATTTAGGCTACACCTCAATATTGAAAGTTCGAAGCTTTGCAAAATGAAGTACAAAGGAAATAAAAACTTGAATGGCGTCATTACTGTAAGCAGCGTTTACTTATCTGCAGTGCAATGGCTTCCTTGGCCATCTTTAGTCCCTGGCTTCCAATCTTGCTCACTCAAAATTTAATGTTTCGATGCCTACAGCACGAATATCTTCTCCATAACTCGGCTGTCCTATTTACGTACTTCAAACTGGTGGCCCATTAATTTGCCTAGCCTTACGATGATGCCAATTTACACAGATTTTAGCAAGGCGTAATTATTCTGCGTCCGTCCTTGTTTGAAGTTGCCACCAATCTCCCTTCTTCCTCGTAGCGCCCATAGACAAAGCAAAATCGCGAACGAGAAAATAACTTACATACAAAAGAAAAACTATACATTACTAAACTTCTTGACATACATAATAAACTCTGAATAACATAAAACAAAATTTATAGTTATGTTAAAATTTAAAACAAATATTAAAAATAAACAAAACAAATGGATGGTCTGCATACTAACCTGATACAAAATTGGTTAATAAATATTCTCACTGGCAATTAATAAACAAAATAAACGGTAATTATCAGTCCGTAATAAACATAATTCACTGCAATTTACAACAATAATAATAGCTGAACAAATATATTAAAATATTACCTCTAAAATGTTGTAGACTGAATTAAATAGAAAATACAATATACTGTACTCGTTACAGATTGCCCCTCCTGGTGATGAGAACAAATTTAGACACAAGAATACAATTTGTTACTCAGTCAGCACTTAAAACTAGTTACATACACTTAAAATACATAATCAATTATTCATTATTTCCACTATTTGTGGTTATTCAAAGTCTTTTCCTGAAACAAAACAATA
>PNEQ01075691.1:0-11026 GCA_003012365.1 Medauroidea extradentata
AGGTTGTACATTGTCATTGTTAGAAATACTGTTTATTGGATATATGACTGGATTTTATTGTGATTTATAGTGTTTAATTAATTGATGGTAGACTTTTCTTGTGCTTTAATTGTCAAAATTAATTAACGTGTCTGTGACACAGGAGTAATTGTGTGCATAAC
The DNA here is from genome assembly GCA_003012365.1 of Medauroidea extradentata. Lineage (NCBI taxonomy): Eukaryota > Metazoa > Arthropoda > Insecta > Phasmatodea > Phasmatidae > Medauroidea > Medauroidea extradentata. The sequence continues at coordinate 162 of PNEQ01075691.1, forward strand.
TAATTGTGTTGTGAGAGTTCTAGTTGATTACTGTTTTGTGTATTTCATAGTTTTGTGAGCTATTAAATCCAGTACTTAATTTGGCTCTTTTATTTGTAATTATAGACCTCTATCCCAAAGAACTCATGGGAACTACCCACATATAAAGTTTGTGCTCTCAAACTTGTAACAGTATTCTAAAGTTTATTTAGATAAATTTATCCAAAATTTCAACTTGTTCGGTTTTCATTAATTTCATGTAATTTTTCTATTTTTTTCTGTTACTTTCTTTTCTTGTGACATTTGTTGATGACCTTTCCTTCCGTTAGTCGATCAAGGTACTTTTCTCTCAGGTTACTAGCACTTATATATTTTTTAAAATATAATTTTAACATATTTTTTCTCTCTGTAAATTTCTTGATGTTTTCTGGTTGAACTGTAAGTTGACTGTCGTTATAGATAAAGCCTCGACCATTGTAGTCGAATGTTGAATAAATTTGTTGTTGTTACTGATGACTCCAAGTTTTTTTTACTAGCTTGTTCCCCTTGTTTGGAAGTTAGTTGGGTGCTTTGTGCTACCCTTTGCCAAAAATTATTTCTATTCGTTGTTAGCATGTGGTGGAAGTGGACACAAATTTTTTTATTATTAATTTTTTTTGCTGTAACACAACTAAGCCCTCTTTAATTCACAGAGCTGTGTGCCGCATGAAAGTTGCACATGAAAATATGTTACCAGACTAGATATTATTTGGTTTGATGTGATAGTTAATTGCAGCGGCTGCCTACCCGATGTGCTGCGAGAAGCTGCGGTAGATGAATGACTGACCGTGAGAAAACACTGCAGCAGCGAAGTTGTGCAGTCAGGTTTTCAGTTTATTTTGATGTGACCAACATACTTCTAGGCATCATTATTAAAAGTGCATGCCAATGTGTTTAAATTAATTACCCTTTAATTTATGTATAAAGTTATTTCTTTTTGAATATCAATTTTAATGCAAGTATGGATGATTTTTTGGATTTTGGGCAACAAAATTGGCCCAGTTTGGTTACAGTGAGAACACCGAACTTGGAACCGTAACACCTCATTAAAATGAGACTCTACTGTAATATATATTTTTTATTTTTGTAAAATGTGTAGTTTTCCTAGTTCTTTGGTTGAGCTCAAGTATGTTTTTGTTTTATTTTGTAGCCAATTTCAACCCCTTTCTATCCCTAATGGTTGGCCAAAGAATGCACAGCTCAAGGCCAAAACCTTGCTAAGCATGGAGGGTGATGGCATCTTAGATCGCACTATATCTCACATTCCAAGAATGGTTTGTCTACTGTAAAAGGTTCAGGGTAGATATAACTAGGGTTTTCAAATATACTTTTTTTAGGTCTTTATAATCAATGGTGCAGGTATGATGTGATTACTGACATTATGCAAATAAATACATACTACTGATAAATATAAACATCACATATACAATATCCACTCATGTACAGTGACCCTTTTTTCCTCCATAAAAATGTAGTCTTGTGCACTCTATGTGAAAAGTAAGAAACAAGCAAGAAGACAATTAATTTTTCACAAAAATCAATGTTGAAGTTCTTAATAATTAAATACTTAAATACAAAATAGTACACAATGCTGCAATTAGACATTATAACATAGCAGAAATTAACACTAGCGGCCATCAAAAACAGGACAGAAAACAGAAGTTCATTTTCACATGAAGTGAATGACAATCAGTATGTAGGATAACATTGCTTACCTATCGTAAGTGTATGTATGTTTACATGTGTGTGTGTGTGCATGTGTGAGAGATAGAGAGAGAGAAGCAGGAGAGGTCCTTCAGTATTTTTAATGCAAACCACTGTTATGTGTTTGCTGTAATGTGAAGTGGTGGTGTGTTTTGTGGTTCATGCATGAGCCCAGATGACCTTCTAGTACAAGCAAACTGCTGGTCAAGCAGGCACTTCACGTTTGTACTGCTGTTAAACAACCCATTCCCGTCACCTGCAAACGCCTTCCCACCAGTGTTTTTTCTAGTACTATAAACCTAGTAAAGTTTTCGTAACATAATTTCTCCCTCCACCGTCCTCTCTCTTTTTGCATTTGTATTCCCTGTTTCCTGATGCTGTTATCTACTAGGGATCTTCATCACCCTAGCCCATATCTTTTTTTACTAACACAAGACTGCTTTTTATGTACATTCAAAATTATGATGGCAGCCATGTCATATTGACAAAGGATTGGTTTATGCAACCTATTCCTTCCAGCTTATTTGTTATTTCATTCATAGGTTATACTGTTAACACTACACACTTATGTTTCACACATATTACTTAGTTGAAAATATGCAGAACAAATTGACGCATCGCCATAGCATCACAAAGAAGAAACCATGTTAACGTTCGTCCCGTGATTTTTAACACCTATCTATTATAACATAGAAGTACTAGTTTTCTCCCGCACCACTGCCGATTGCCGTGTTGCCGTTTATTTTTATTCCAGTGATATATGTGCCATGTAAGATCACAGGTCGCCTTCTTCATTCGTAAAACAACTTTTACTTACGTCCCAGTGTTATCCAATGTTATTTTCCATGTATAATTGCCGCCGGCAAACTTTGTTACCAATGTTTATTTACAAACACGGCTGAGTGCTTCACCAGTGTTACCAATCCCGTGCACAAGACTCTGTAAAGTGCAGTAATAAATAATAACGGGAAATACGCACGTAAATATATATTGTATTTGTTGTTTATTACTTTAAATGTGTCTAAAAGTGATATAAATATTTGTATGTATTAATCTTAGTGTTTAACGGCAACACGAGCGTAATTTATGTCAGGTGAGATATTTGTTTACCTAGTTGAGTATTTTTGTGCCCCGAGTGAGTATTTTCAGTGTGTGCGGGTGGCGCTACTGCAGCAGCAGACTGCCTCGAGCGGCCGAGCGGCCATTTTCCTAACGGTACTTCTGCCCTTCTGGCGAGTATAAAAGACGGGTGTTTTGCCCCAGTCAGTCAGTCGTCAGCGGCTCGGCCTTCGGGCCGGGTCGGCCTGGCACTCCTTCCCTTCCTTCCTTATGGGTTGTGGCGGTAGCCTGCCAGCTAAGCCCTCCTACCCTTTTACCTCAACTTTCCTATGATCTGGGGTTGTGGCGGTAACCTGCCACCTAAGCCCTCGCTCCCTCCTTATGGGTTGTGGCGGTAGCCTGCCACCTAAGCCCTCCTACCCAATCTCATCACCCTTTACTGCTCCTACGCTTGCTTGCCAGGTCAGCTGGGTTTGATCGCTAAGCCAGCTTGACCACGGTTCAGCCATTCTCAAGCATGGAGACCTAACTTCACGCTAGAGTCTCTTGTGCCCTAACAAATTAGTTGTACTATCCAGCATACGCCTTGCTGTCATCTTGTTGTTCGTTGTATCTTTGTAATGATGTCGCATCTACCTGTACCCGATTGTGTATGACCTAAGTCTAATTTGTAACCCCATGAAACGAATGTTGAAGGTGATGTAAACGCATGTCTGTATCAAGTGTATCAACCTGTTCAATGCTTGAATACAACCTATGAAACTCAATTGACCTTTCGTCTCCTTTCATCTAACTACCTTGTCTACCAACCTATGACAACCAGTAAGGCGAGTGACAGAAGCCTTCCCTTTATTTATGTTAAAGATTGACTCCCGTGCTTGTATTGGAGTTCTTCCTCGACGGTTCACTCAGCAGTAACTCGTTGGGTCAAGGTTAACTCTAGTACAGTTCACTCTAGAAGACCCACTACCTTCTCATGCTCTCACCAACAAAACCTTCTAGAGTTATGCATTGCCTTACTACCTAGCAATCATAGCCAATACAAAACGCAATACAGTGGAGGCATGACAAAATGAAAATGTTTTTAACTGGGACACCAAGCTGATACAGAGAAAAGTCATATATGACTATGGAGCTTAAACACAAGCAGTGATAGCCAGACAAAGCAGCAGGATGCAGTTGCTTGAACGGCATTGTTATGTTGCAGCTTAGTGATGAAGCTGTTCCCATAGAAAGTAATGTTGTATTTTAAACTTGAAATGAGGATATAAATATATTATTTTGCCACAATTTATATTAAGTGTAAATGTTTACACTTCTCAAGCTATTAGAGGCACTTTATTTCCTCTAAAAATTATTCAGCATTGTTTCCAATAAACATTAAAATTAAATATTTGACCATGCAATATTGCAGTACTTAAGAAATATGCATACCAGGTCCATACAGAAAGCTGATAATGTCTTCGAAAGATTCATGCAATCGGGGTTAATAATTTTGTGAGATATTGGGAACGTATGTCAATACAGTGCATATTACTGCAATGGCATATGTCTATAACAAGACTCTTTCGAAGACATTAAATATGTGCTGTAAAAATATACTGTGTGGTTAAGCTACAAAGCATATAGTCCACCCAAAAATATTTGAGAATTGGCTGTGTATAAACATTGTTTCTCTAAATAACCACTTTATGTCCACTGTCCAAATTATTATAATTTCACTATCGTCTGGTATAAAGCATATCAGCTTAATGTATTTTACTAGCTATCTGCTGCTGAACATTTTTTGATTTGTTAACAACAGTTAAGTCCTACCATAATGTCTCTTACAATGTCGTAGAACACAACATTATTATGAATTTCTGATCATGTTTTGTTACAAAATCAGTGCCATATTTGCAACAATTTTGTTTTTATTTACAACCTAACTCTACTAACAAGTTTACAGTATTTAACAGAGCATAATAAATAGTTTTTAAAGAAAGCATTGAAATTAAAAATGAGGTTCAAATTAAATTTATAAACTTATGTCTAGGTAATTGGAGGCTGGAGAATACATCATTGGCTAAGAAGTAAAACATCGTATCTGAAAATCTGTCGAAAATGTGATATGTATATGTTAGGGACATTAAACTTGTTTTTAGGGATTTTTGTGTTTGGTGCTAATACTTGGAAGTTGGCAGGCTTGAGTCTGATGACTAATGCTGGAGTGATGGTTGTTTGTGTGTTAATGATAAAATTTAGGCTTTTAGTTTACATGGGAGCCTGTGGATTATGTTGTGTGTTGTTGGTGAACTATGTTGGACATATCTTGTATTTTGTCTCACCGGGCCGGATGCTGAGTGATTTCATACGTGTACAATTACCGTGGCTGTGTAAAACCACATTAGGCCGTGCTTGATATGTTGGCCAGGTGGTAAAAAACATTTGTGAGAGACTGCAAATTGGAACAATTAATACATATTTCATTCAATGTTGTAGGAATTAGTCACATTCACTGAGGATATGATGCTATCTTGTGTTCTCTGCAAGTCAGCTAACATCACACCGCTGCTAACCTCGCAGATATTGTTTTAGTCCTGCCGCATGTGTTTACAAACTGCTGACAAACTTAGGTAACATAGTTAATGATTTGTCTGGCTTATTCAAGGCAGTGTAGTTACATCATGAAAATGACTGCTGGACATATAGAGGTTAGAGTTAGCATGGGACTGAATAAACCGAGTGAAAAATTTAGCCTTGGGTCTAGACGAGGATAAGAATCAAACGACGTTGGTCAGGCACGTTGTAGGGACCTTGAGAAGTTAAGGTCAGAATTAGAAAAAAAACACGTCACATTGAGCTTACAGAATCTAAACAAGGAAGGTTTTGACAAGGAAAAGCATGACAATTGGCTGGTGGAATTCGACGATGCATACTAAACTATAATAAAGTATGTAGTGGAGTTGGAGGAGGGAAGTTTGAGCAAATCAAATCAACCTGGCACTAAGGCAAGTAATAATAAATTACCCAAGTTCTCTCTCCCTAGTTTCGATGGTCAAATAATCCAGTGGAAAGGTTACCACATTCTCTTCAGTTCATTAGTACACAAAAATGCATCTAAATGTTTGGTAAAAAAAAACTCCAGTATTTACTTTTCTTTTATTATCAGGAGAACCTCTGGGCTTAGTTAATAGTTTGTAATTTACCGAAGAGAACTACTCATTGGCATGGACCACATTGACTGACTGCTACCAACACGTGAGGGTCATAGCAACAGCCCATTGGGACAAAATTGTGCAAAGTCCTCCAATAGGATCAAGTTCACCATCTAAGTTGGGATTGTTATTAGACACTATGAAAGAAAACATGGAAGCTCTGGAGATATTGAAGTTTTCAGTCAGTGAATGGAACTTCATATTGCTCAACCAAACTCTTGGAAAGCTTGACTCCGAGACAAGGGATAGGTTTTAAATGGCTCAAGCAGACACAAAGTTGCCTACCTTTACCCAACTGTGTGACTTCTTAGAAGTGCAGTGTAGGGCACTTTCAGCTACACAGTTGTCAAACACATTAGTAAAACCACAGGTACTCAGGGGGCTTAAGATGAAGGTGAATCATCAAACCTATACCAGAACGTCACTGGTAGTCTACACCAAACTTCAGCGGTGTATTTAGAGTCAGACAGAACACTCAATACACAGGTGTCCTAACTTCTTGAGCCAAAATCCTTATCAGCATAGAGAAGTTGTAAGAGTGAACCAATTGTTTCAATTGTTTAAAATCAAACCATCAAGCTAGGAACTGTTTACCAAAGATAACATGTACACACTGTGATCAGTGGCATCATGCTCTGTTAAACGTGCCACATTCAGTGCCACCTGATGAAACAAGTCATGTTGCTTCACTGCCGTCGGAGCAACCATGCTCTGCGAGCCCTAAAACTCTCACAGGAGCTCACACAGGAGCAGTGCAAAGTACTCAGTGACATCCACCCACCTAAATCACTTTTGCCTTTTGATAAACTTGTGCAAGCACTTTGATATATTTTTTTCATTTAATATTTTATGCTTAAAATTTATTCAACATTTATTCAACATGTTTTCCTTACATTTATGTAAGCTTGGCAACTGGAAGGTAGTCTGCATAATTTAGTGGCCTCCAACGGGTCAGGGCAGAAAGCAGCTGCACGAGGCTAATTTTAATCATAAGTTTCCACTGGAATTGCATCGTTAGTTGCCCGGCTAAACCTAGTTTTAACTAATTGAAAGAAATGTAATTGTTCAGTGAAGATGTATTTGCTAGACAAATTTCTTTGCCAACACTAATAATAATAATAATAATAATAATGTTCCTATCCTGGAAATAATCAAGCAAAACCAAATAATATCAAGTAACAGATGTTTTGGACCATACTATGTGTGCACCTGAAAGAAGAATAAGCTATGTAATAATAATGGCCTTTGAAATGTAATAAAGTAACAGTGTTTTGCAGCAGGCCTAAGGTTATTTTCATAAGTTTATTAACATTAACCATTTCTTTAACAGATAACTTAATACTAATCGTTGCGTCCAGATGCAGTTATTAAATATCAAACTATTGTAAGTTAAGTAAAATGTGCCCAAGAATTATTGAAATAAATTCAAGCTTGTCAGTTTACATAATATCTCAATGTAGTAACAGTCACGAACTTAAAAATAATTTTGCTCACACATTTTGCAACTGTCAATTTTACCAGAGATTGGCCGTGTTTGGCATCAAACTGTTCAGAATGTAATTTCCCGAATGATATTCTAATACTTTTTCTTTGTACGTCAACTGTGTAAACGTTTATTAAGACTTTCAATATTCACAGCCAAGTCAGCAGGAGGTGGTAATTAGCTGCGAGACAGGCAGACGCCTGGTTAGCTGAAGCCATTGTCATCGGTACTCGAGATTTTCCCCGAAGACGTGTGATGTACCAACACATCTCCCCCACCCCAAGTTTCCTGTTTAGATGTGGCGCACTAGTTGGTTTATCTACAAAATAATGTTATTTTGTAATTAAATAATCTGAGTGGCTGTAGTTAATTTGTAATACAACAGTAAGATCAAATTCAGTTTTAGAAATATAATTTGAAGTTATATTCTATCTGGAGGGCAACCGTGTTCTTCCTAGAACATTCCCCAGAAGTCTGACATTTTTTTGTCAAGGCACAGGGTGTAGACCCTGTAGGCAGGGGAGTGCTTGAGAGGACCATGCATGGGCAGCAGATGATTATCACCTAAGAGTCGGGGAGTTTGCTTAGTGGCGAGGCCTCGTAGCCGTATTACGGCGACGGTGAAATCCAGTTTTTTGTTTTCTGAAGTAGTAAGTGAGGCACGACACGAAGGGGAATGTTCTCGCATTTATTTGTTAATTCATAAGTTCCTTCTGCTAAAAGTAGCAGTGGTGTAGAAGTAGGCGGCCCACCAATAGTTCTTAGGGATAAATTGGCCAGCATTACATTATTAGTTCCACGTGTGAAGTACTTGATGTAAAGTGAAGTAACACACTTGTCTTGATGTTCTTTTTCAAAATAAACCCGCACTGCTGCAATTGTTGAGTACGTAATTTGAAGCAGTCATGCACTTTTTCGAACCTACGACTGCTACCCTGAGATAAGAGCATGTTTGACCGCTAGCTACACCGTAGCTGGTAGCACCACAGCAGCAGTCCACAGAGCAGGGACAGACTCTAAAAACCCCGCTACATTCACTCACCAGTTCAACATCTGCCACCACAACAGTGCTTTTAGGGACTGCTGTAACACAGGTTAGGAATGGATGTGGCCAGTTTGAACCTATGAGAGCATTAATAGATTTGGCATCACAATCCTCTTTCAGCACAGAAGAGTGTGTACAATGACTAGGCCTCCAGTGTCATAAGACACAAGTTGTGGTTAAGGGATTAGGACCAGATTCAAACACCCGGATTCATAAGGGCACAGTAACCTGTTTATTGAAGCCAAGTAGCTGCGATGGTCCACAGCTAGTCGCAGACACAATTATTCTGCGGAAGATTACATCAGAAATGCCTGAGGTTCGTCTCCATTTATCAGTAGAAGAGACATATTGTAAGCTACAGTTGACAGATCTCATCTTCTCCACTCCACGGCCTATTGACATGCTACTGGATGCAGAGTTTTATGCAGACAAAGTAGATTGTAGGCGGCATCAAGCAACTGCAAGTGGACTACCAGCCGCCCTTGGCAGCATCTTTGGGTGGATCCTCATTGGTCATGTTGACTATTCAATCCCTGAAGTGTTAACATCTATCACCTCTTTGTACAAACAGCACTATCCCTTGATGTAATCATGAAACACATCTGGGAGTTGGATGAGGCACCAGCAGCTTGCCATAGTGATCCTGTTGAAGTAAACTGCAAAATATAATTTTGTGTGAGACCCATCATCACGACAACAATGGCCATTACATTGTGAGACTGCCATTTAAGGAAGGTTTGGAAAGATGCTTACCACGCTTGCCTGACTTGAAGTGAGACTACAGTAGCTTCATGAAGGAATACGAAGACCCTTCAATCGTGGAGAGAGTAACTGAAACACAGCCTGCTGGACTGAACTTCTACATTCCTCATCAATTTGTGAGGAAGGAATCCAGCTCGACCACCACGTTGCAGGTAGTATTTGATGCTTCTGCCCCATCTTCATCAGGAAGGTCTCTCAATAACCTGCTACACAAAGGGCCAAAATTGCAGAAGGGAATTGTGGCTATTGTTTTGAGGTTTCGGACACATAAAATTGTCTTTACCACAGACACAACCAAAATGTACAGGCAATTTTTGGTACACCATGACGACTACCACTTCCAGATGGTGTTATAGAGGGACTAACCTGATCACCCCATAACTGAATACAGATTGAATACTGTGATATCAGCTGCTCCATATCTGGCCATGAGAACTCCGAGTCAACTAGTACTGTACGAAGGTCATAGATATCCTGCAGCAGCCAAAGTACTTCTCACGGACATCTTTGTACATGATGATGCTACAGGGTCAGACACTGTTGAAAAGGCCCTCTGCCTTTAGGCCAATCTAGTTAACTTGTTGCAGCTTGGTGGATTCGAACTGAGGAAGTGGTCAAGCAACCACACACGCCTGTTAGAAGCCATTCCTAGAAGCCATCGAGAGGTACCTCTTACTTTTGATGATTCAGGAAATAAGGTAATAAAGGTGTTGGGCATGGAATGCGACGCTACTGTCGATAGTTTCTCATACCATGTGCAGCCATTTGAGTTGACGTCAACCAAACATGCTATTTTGTCTAATATAGCACGCATATTCGACCCTATGGGTTGGCTAGCATCAGTGGTCTTCTAGGCCAAGGCATTTATGCAAGGCCTATGGACCCAGGGGGTTGGATGGGATAACCCCCTTCCAAAGGAATGCATTAAGTAATGGCATATGTTTGTTGCAGGATTTCCCTTGCTGACACATATCAGGATCTCATGACATATCTTGCCAGCAGGTTGCAGACACCTTCAGCTGCATGCAGCTGTTGTATACCTGAGATTTACTGACCCAAGTGATAACATTCACTGTTCCATGAATTGAACACCAAACAATTCGGGACGAATTCCCAACAAAAAGCAGTTAAATTCGTAGCACGACTTGCTACGCGGCCATCTTGTTTGTTAACACTGACACTTCTAGCCCTGAACCGGTTTCTTGGCCGCTGCACATCTTGATGCAAGAATGACACAAGTTCACATGCAGATCTCACAAGAAGAACACGCTATGTACAACTATATACAAGTCACCAAACATCCCGCCCACCTTGAAATCACATATTTCAATTCAGTCCAGTGGCAGGGGGCACAGCTTTGTAATGGGTCGGGTAAGTAGCCCTTGACTGGTATGAAGTTGAGCCACACGGACTATACCGTCGACACCGGGAAAAGTTTGAGTCACGCGACCAAGCTTCCAACGAAGTGGGGGCAAGTTAGGGTCCTGAATAAGCACCAAGGTATTAGGCTCTACATTCACAGTGGTTTTCGTCCACTTGGACCGAAGTTGCAGCTGGTTGAGGTAATCCTTATGCCACCGGCGCCAAAAACATTGAT
>PNEQ01075692.1:0-11026 GCA_003012365.1 Medauroidea extradentata
CGGACTCATAACCTAACTATGAAGAAAATAATCACATTAGTCCGCGTAGAAACAAATATTACAGTTCTTCCAAAAACATTGAAAGATTCGATCAGTAATTTTTTTATTCAAATACTACAGCTATTCATATTTTACTTTTCATGAGCACATCGTAATTCATAACATTCAAAATTACAACTGTTCATAAAAAGAACATTTAAAAAGATGAACATAAAGTTTGCTAAAACAGTGTATATAGGTAAGCATCCCATCGAACCCAGGTTCAGTAGGGCGCGAGATGTCGGTACACTAACAACTGCTAACGGCGAGTTACACCACACGCAAGGCTACACAGTGATTCGCAAAGGCGGACATCATTCTTTATGTAACATAGCGAGCTGAATTTGAATACCAAATATAAAAATTATAATTTCTTTGCTACCTTCCGTATTTGTCAGGTCTGTTTGTACCTCGGAGAGAAGTTTCGCGCAGAGTAATGTTTTACAAAACTAATCTTTGTCAAGTATATTCTGTTAGGAGTCGGTTTGTACGAGTTACCTTGTAAGAGTTACAGCCAAGTTACTTCAGATCTTTCCATCTCACTCTTCACATATATCATTTCAGTCGAACTTTAAGTTCACTAACCAAAAGAAATTAAAAACTTACATGTACTTACTGATACAATGTTTAACCTATACATAGGACGAGTCCTTCAGTAACATCACATCAACTATAAATGCACCTCTTTTTTTTACCCTATACATACCTAATCAAGTCATACATTCGCTTAAATAACTAAAATTATAAGTTTACACATACCTGGTAATAATAATCTTAATGTAAAAACTGACTATGCAACCACAGTTCTATTCACCTGATATCGCGTACATGATTAAATTTTTCCAATATTTTCTGCAAACATATTAAAACCTACCGTTAACGAAAAAATCTATATCATACAGAACCGATCCATACATACCAGAGTTGGATTTTTAACTAATTTAATAGACCCTATACAAAAAATACATAAAATTACCAAAGTTGAGTTACTCCTATCAAATCTCACAAGAAAAAAAAATTTTTTTCCTATTCACATCTAACATCAATAAAATTATTAATTATCTCATATGTCATAAAATATTTCACTTTTCCGATGTCGTTTCTTAATCTCAAGCTCATCTCTCTTGCTTTTAACTTACCCTTTTATATTAGCATTCTTATTCATATTTTTATTATATACTTGTTCACCTTCCACACTTGTTCTGAATTTGAACATTGATAAAATAAAATACGAAGCGTCAAAGATCACTTACATAAAAGATTTACTACTCCAAATCTTGTCGAACTAACATAACTTCCGAGTAGTTATCAGTAGACTTAGACACAATACCTATCTATTACATCGTCTTCAGTCTTTTCTGTAACCACCAAGCCCTACCAGTCAAATATTATATACTATCTATCCTACTGTAAATTGCTACCTAGCACCACTCAGACCATAGCCCAGCGTCACTTGTAATATTCAATTTACAAACTACCTACTAAATTATCAAGTTAGATCAAACCTACAATCAAAATATCATTTTAGATTTGTATGCATCAAAATAAAACCATACATCCGAAAGCAATTTTATCTTCCACACGAATCATACCTTACAATATTATCTCAGCATTCATGAACCAACCGAGGCAGATCACATAGTAAACTATTCGATACTGTACGTTAAGTCAATATCAACAGATATTTCCAAATAATATACAAACTGCACTATTCAATCATATAACTTAACACTACCAAAATCCGTCCCTGCTATATCAATTATCAGTAACTGAATCATTCTGTATACGTTATCAACTCCAGTACATACATGCCAGACAAATCATAGCTGATATTAATTCTTCGCTATACTTTTTAAGACTTACAAACCTATAGGTCATACTCATCCATCAAACAAAACCAATTATCATCTAGACAAACAACTTACTTGTACTTCACCAGACATACTACTCAGTCAGGTAATACACACAAGACACCATTGGAACATACTATTGAAACACATGTAAAAAAACCAATGAAATATATCTTTAAACCAAACCAATCTCCATGTAAAATTTGACCATTAATTTCCGAAGTCATTCAATTGCTATGAACGTAACTATTTTCGTACCTGAATTCCTGTCGTGACTAGACTATCCCGATAAAAAATATATATATATATATATATATATATATATATATATATATATATCACTGGGTAATGTTTTTTTTAAATTTCGGTCATAATCATTTTCCACAATACTCATCATTCCATGACAGAATCATTACACTAACTAATTAAAATCAGTGCGGTCAAAGCTATCGATAATATCGTAACGTGAGTCACGTATGTCAGTTAAGCTACACAAATAATTTTTGGTCCTGCACATCAACATTATCTCCTTTTGTAACCCTCCTGAGACACCATATCATTCATAATTACTCGGATAATATCTAATTATACATACCATGCCGATCTATTATAGATTACATTAAGAAATGAATGTTATTAATTAAATTTAACATTTTCTTACATATACTAGTATATACACCATACTATACATATATGCATTTCAAACAATACCTAGGTGTCCAATACTAATCTTCAAAGATGATACTTTCTAACAATAATATCTTCTGTCCTGTACCTATCTTAGCTAAGACATACAGACTTGTAATATATTCACACTGAAGTATCATGTAATCTCCAATAAAATATAACATTGAGTTCATCAATTTATACCATCTTATTCCCTTGACAGCTAACATACAATTAAGTTAGTGCTACTTCTCAATATTTCATAAAAACTGTCACTCATATTGTACCCGTAGTACAGCAATCCAGAGCACACACCCCTTACGAATTTTAGAAAATTCTGTACTAAATTCATTCTCGTTTACAGAATGGTTATAAACCAAGCACAATATTTTTGTGATTTTAACTTACAGCAAGACATCATATGTTTATTTGAAACGTTACTTTCGAGAGCGAGCCTGTAGTTTTCTAAAAAACTGCATTTTGTAGGATGCTCACATATATGGTGCTCTGTGACGAAAGTTATCAGCATCATTTCATTTTACAACTATGTAGATTTCGTTTGTTTTCAGCAAACCCACAACGTGATTATGTACGCCCAAATAAATTTTATGTTCATCTATCATTTATATTTTAGTGAATGATATTTTAGCTATACTCATTGTACCTGTATTCTTAACATTTATCACTGTCGAAACACAGAAGACTCTATCATTAGAACCAACACCAAGACTAAGAAGAAGAATAAAATAAAATCATCTATACACCACTTCCTTTGTCAAACCTAAAGTTTCAACACATCAAGTTTTTGAAACATAATAATTTTAATAAACCAGTTGCAGTCATATTTATCAGTATAATTTTCGTATTTTTAAACATTCGAAATCGAGTCTCACGTTACTTCTTAACATTGCTTGCTTGGCATTTTCGTAATTAAGTTACAATCAATTTATTTAAAGTGCAGTCTTAAGCGAACGAGGTTTTATTCATGCTTAAATTAATTGTCGTACCGGAAAATAAATGATGAACCCAGGTGACTATTGACTGATACATTTCAAATTTATTTCAGTCATGAAGAAAACATATACAATAATCGTATTACAATAAACATATTCTACAGCCACCTATGTTGTAGTGTCTTTTGAAGTACAGTTTCTGATGTGAACATTTAATCCTTGTTTATTCGCCTATACTGCACTACAGTTGTTACATGAGTAAGTCTTGTAGGCGATACCGAACTTGCAGTTACTTTCTTCATGTATTCGTTGAGAACAGATTCGAGAGAACAGTTTACCCCGATGAACGAGAAACCTTTTCTTTGCATGTTTTTCTGTGGCAAGTCAAGATATCATTGCGAGTAAACACTTCATCACAGTTATCACACAGGTAAGAATTGCACGATACACTAAACATACAGTGACTTTGTTCATGGCGACGAGCACTTGAGTGTGTACTAAATGAATTCCCACAGTAGCAACACTGTTTCAGAGAAGTATGCATATGATTTCCGGATAACACTTCCGGCTGAATGGTAGCCAATGATATAGATGTCAAGTCTTCGATCTCCGATGACATCTTCTTAACGTTACAGTTTTACACAATAAGTACCTATAAATGATGATGCCGATCTGTTTTCCAGCACGTCTATCGACTAACTGAGCTCATTTTTACATAGACAGTGCTTAAATACCACAAATCATTCTATGCTAGCTTCTTCGATGAATCTCATGTTCCAAGCTAGAAGCTGGACAGCAAATATGCTGATGTCGTTAAAAGCACGGGTGATAGGCTGTAATCAAACCTAATTCTGCTAGTCGTCGTGAGGGGGGCGTGATAGTTGAATGGTCAGACCATTCGTCACCATAGATTTTCGCATGCATGTATCATGTCGGTCGAAGAAGTTAGTCGGTGGGTTTTCTCAGAGATCTCACGTTTTCACCGACTTTCATTCCGTCGCTGCTCAGTACATCATGTCACACTTCACCAGTGCTAAAAGATCTTGACGCTGAGCGCTGACCAAAATCTCTTACGCACTCACTAGTCTCCGTTCAACATGAGAAGTAATAGTTTCTTCGTCAATATTAAGACACACTAACCTACAGTAGTTTAAGATTACATTTTCTTTATTGGACGAGTTAACTTAAATTCCATTGAAATACAGTATCATCCAGAGTTAGCTACGTCTTGTAAGCTGCTATAACTCGCATACGCAAAACACTATTCATGGAGCGCAGTCGAGTATAGCTGTATGCTGCTGTAGGTAAGTTGATACCGTATCTCATAAACTGTTCTGTGAACATAGTGAAAGCTAATCACTTTGTACGGTTACAACAGCTCGGTTTCGTTTATAGAAAGCTACTGTTGGTTTGACTTTTTTAACTATCACTATACATTCCATAAAAAAACTTGTCTGCATGAGTTAAGAATTTTTCGTAAGTCCCTTTCGATACTCAGTACCATATTGCAACAATGTAGTCAGTAAAACGATCAATGTAGGGTGCGATGAAACATTTGTTGTTATTATTTCAGCCCAGAGCACCCACATCCTTCTATATGCTCGAAGATTCTACCAGTCATAATATAATCACAGTTCGGTTTGTGCTAACCTGAAATAAGCAGGTAAAACTACTCTCAGCACAATCTCACATGTGTACACTAGTAAGTAACAAAGTGAGTATAAAAACTATACCTCTTTTTATATTCACAACTAAATACACTTGTCATACGCGATTGTCGCGGTAGCTCAGTTTGGAATGTAACCTAATAGTCATGGGTTCGAACCCCTGCCAGGAGCCTATTATTTTTCTCGTCTTCGTTTGAACGAAAAACTAATCTTCGGTATATTTATATATTCACGAAGGAAGGTATCCAACTAGTAAAAACACTCGTGACAGGAATACATGTATTACATAGTAATAAGAAAAACATACATATATACATGCTTGCATATACTAAGCTTTTTAAATAATAATAATATAATTATATACACTTATGCTTACACATTTATGCATACATATGCTTGCATATATATATATATATATATATAAACTACTTAAGTGTATTCCTTTCACGAGTGTTTCTACTAGTTGGATACCTTCCTTCGTGTATATATAAATATACCGAAGATTAGTTTTTCGTTCAAACGAAGATGAGAAAAATAATAGTGTCCTGGCAGGGGTTCGAACCCATGACTATTAGGTTAAATTCCAAACTGAGCTACCGCGACAATCGCGTATGACAAGTGTATTTAGTTGTGAATATAAAAAGAGGTATAGTTTTTATACTCACTTTGTTACTTACTAGTGTACACATGTGAGATTGTGCTGAGAGTAGTTTTACCTGCTTATTTCAGGTTAGCACAAACAGAACTGTGATTATATTATGACTGGTAGAATCTTCGAGCATATAGAAGGATGTGGGTGCTATGGGCTGAAATAATAACAACAAATGTTTCATCGCACCGTACATTGATCGTTTTACTGACTACATTGTTGCAATATGATACTAAGTATCGAAAGGGACTTACGAAAAATTTTTAACTCATGCAGACGAGTTTTTTTATGGAATGTATAGTGATAGTTAAAAAAGTCAAACCAACAGTAGCTTTCTATAAACGAAACCGAGCTCTCGTAACCGTACAAAGTGATTAGCTTTCACTATGTTCACAGAACAGTTTATGAGATACAGTATCAACTTACCTACAGCAGCATACAGCTATACTCGACTGCGCTCCATGAATAATGTTTTGCGTATGCGAGTTATAGCAGCTTACAAGACGTAGCTAACTCTGGATGATACTGTATTTCAATGGAATTTAAGTTAACTCGTCCAATAAAGAAAATGTAATCTTAAACTACTGTAGGTTAGTGTGTCTTAATATTGACGAAGAAACTATTACTTCTCATGTTGAACGGAGACTAGTGAGTGCGTAAGAGATTTTGGTCAGCGCTCAGCGTCAAGATCTTTTAGCACTGGTGAAGTGTGACATGATGTACTGAGCAGCGACGGAATGAAAGTCGGTGAAAACGTGAGATCTCTGAGAAAACCCACCGACTAACTTCTTCGACCGACATGATACATGCATGCGAAAATCTAGGGTGACGAATGGTCTGACCATTCAACCATCACGCCCCCCTCACGACGACTAGCAGAATTAGGTTTGATTACAGCCTATCACCCGTGCTTTTAACGACATCAGCATATTTGCTGTCCAGCTTCTAGCTTGGAACATGAGATTCATCGAAGAAGCTAGCATAGAATGATTTGTGGTATTTAAGCACTGTCTATGTAAAAATGAGCTCAGTTAGTCGATAGACATGCTGGAAAACAGATCGGCATCATCATTTATAGGTACTTATTGTGTAAAACTGTAACGTTAAGAAGATGTCATCGGAGATCGAAGACTTGACATCTATATCATTGGCTACCATTCAGCCGGAAGTGTTATCCGGAAATCATATGCATACTTCTCTGAAACAGTGTTGCTACTGTGGGAATTCATTTAGTACACACTCAAGTGCTCGTCGCCATGAACAAAGTCACTGTATGTTTAGTGTATCGTGCAATTCTTACCTGTGTGATAACTGTGATGAAGTGTTTACTCGCAATGATATCTTGACTTGCCACAGAAAAACATGCAAAGAAAAGGTTTCTCGTTCATCGGGGTAAACTGTTCTCTCGAATCTGTTCTCAACGAATACATGAAGAAAGTAACTGCAAGTTCGGTATCGCCTACAAGACTTACTCATGTAACAACTGTAGTGCAGTATAGGCGAATAAACAAGGATTAAATGTTCACATCAGAAACTGTACTTCAAAAGACACTACAACATAGGTGGCTGTAGAATATGTTTATTGTAATACGATTATTGTATATGTTTTCTTCATGACTGAAATAAATTTGAAATGTATCAGTCAATAGTCACCTGGGTTCATCATTTATTTTCCGGTACGACAATTAATTTAAGCATGAATAAAACCTCGTTCGCTTAAGACTGCACTTTAAATAAATTGATTGTAACTTAATTACGAAAATGCCAAGCAAGCAATGTTAAGAAGTAACGTGAGACTCGATTTCGAATGTTTAAAAATACGAAAATTATACTGATAAATATGACTGCAACTGGTTTATTAAAATTATTATGTTTCAAAAACTTGATGTGTTGAAACTTTAGGTTTGACAAAGGAAGTGGTGTATAGATGATTTTATTTTATTCTTCTTCTTAGTCTTGGTGTTGGTTCTAATGATAGAGTCTTCTGTGTTTCGACAGTGATAAATGTTAAGAATACAGGTACAATGAGTATAGCTAAAATATCATTCACTAAAATATAAATGATAGATGAACATAAAATTTATTTGGGCGTACATAATCACGTTGTGGGTTTGCTGAAAACAAACGAAATCTACATAGTTGTAAAATGAAATGATGCTGATAACTTTCGTCACAGAGCACCATATATGTGAGCATCCTACAAAATGCAGTTTTTTAGAAAACTACAGGCTCGCTCTCGAAAGTAACGTTTCAAATAAACATATGATGTCTTGCTGTAAGTTAAAATCACAAAAATATTGTGCTTGGTTTATAACCATTCTGTAAACGAGAATGAATTTAGTACAGAATTTTCTAAAATTCGTAAG
Organism: Medauroidea extradentata; assembly: GCA_003012365.1. Lineage (NCBI taxonomy): Eukaryota > Metazoa > Arthropoda > Insecta > Phasmatodea > Phasmatidae > Medauroidea > Medauroidea extradentata. The sequence continues at coordinate 8,191 of PNEQ01075692.1, forward strand.
GGGTGTGTGCTCTGGATTGCTGTACTACGGGTACAATATGAGTGACAGTTTTTATGAAATATTGAGAAGTAGCACTAACTTAATTGTATGTTAGCTGTCAAGGGAATAAGATGGTATAAATTGATGAACTCAATGTTACATTTTATTGGAGATTACATGATACTTCAGTGTGAATATATTACAAGTCTGTATGTCTTAGCTAAGATAGGTACAGGACAGAAGATATTATAGTTAGAAAGTATCATCTTTGAAGATTAGTATTGGACACCTAGGTATTGTTTGAAATGCATATATGTATAGTATGGTGTATATACTAGTATATGTAAGAAAATGTTAAATTTAATTAATAACATTCATTTCTTAATGTAATCTATAATAGATCGGCATGGTATGTATAATTAGATATTATCCGAGTAATTATGAATGATATGGTGTCTCAGGAGGGTTACAAAAGGAGATAATGTTGATGTGCAGGACCAAAAATTATTTGTGTAGCTTAACTGACATACGTGACTCACGTTACGATATTATCGATAGCTTTGACCGCACTGATTTTAATTAGTTAGTGTTATGATTCTGTCATGGAATGATGAGTATTGTGGAAAATGATTATGACCGAAATTTAAAAAAAAAACATTACCCAGTGATATATATATCGGGATAGTCTAGTCACGACAGGAATTCAGGTACGAAAATAGTTACGTTCATAGCAATTAAATGACTTCGGAAATTAATGGTCAAATTTTACATGGAGATTGGTTTGGTTTAAAGATATATTTCATTGGTTTTTTTACATGTGTTTCAATAGTATGTTCCAATGGTGTCTTGTGTGTATTACCTGACTGAGTAGTATGTCTGGTGAAGTACAAGTAAGTTGTTTGTCTAGATGATAATTGGTTTTGTTTGATAGATGAGTATGACCTACAGGTTTGTAAGTCTTAAAAAGTATAGCGAAGAATTAATATCAGCTATGTTTTGTCTGGCATGTATGTACTGGAGTTGATAACGTATACAGAATGATTCAGTTACTGATAATTGATATAGCAGGGACGGATTTTGGTAGTGTTAAGTTATATGATTGAATAGTGCAGTTTGTATATTATTTGGAAATATCTGTTGATATTGACTTAACGTACAGTATCGAATAGTTTACTATGTGATCTGCCTCGGTTGGTTCATGAATGCTGAGATAATATTGTAAGGTATGATTCGTGTGGAAGATAAAATTGCTTTCGGATGTATGGTTTTATTTTGATGCATACAAATCTAAAATGATAATTTGATTGTAGGTTTGATCTAACTTGATCATTTAGTAGGTAGTTTGTAAATCGAATATAACAAGTGACGCTGGGCTATGGTCTGAGTGGTGCTAGGTAGCAATTTACAGTAGGATAGATAGTATGTAATATTTGACTAGTAGGGCTTGGTGGTTACAGAAAAGACTGAAGACGATGTAATAGATAGGTATTGTGTCTAAGTCTACTGATAACTACTCGGAAGTTATGTTAGTTCGACAAGATTTGGAGTGGTAAATCTTTTATGTAAGTGATCTTTGACGCTTCGTATTTTATTTTATCAATGTTCAAATTCAGAACAAGTGTGGAAGGTGAACAAGTATATAATAAAAATATGAATAAGAATGCTAATATAAAAGGGTAAGTTAAAAGCAAGAGAGATGAGCTTGAGATTAAGAAACGACATCGGAAAAGTGAAATATTTTATGACATATGAGATAATTAATAATTTTATTGATGTTAGATGTGAATAGTAAAAAAAAAATTGTTTTCTTGTGAGATTTGATAGGAGTAACTCAACTTTGGTAATTTTATGTATTTTTTGTATAGGGTCTATTAAATTAGTTAAAAATCCAACACTGGTATGTATGGATCGGTTCTGTATGATATAGATTTTTTCGTTAATGGTAGGTTTTAATATGTTTGCAGAAAATATTGGAAAAATTTAATCATGTACGCGATATCAGGTGAATAGAACTGTGGTTGCATAGTCAGTTTTTACATTAAGATTATTAATACCAGGTATGTGTAAACTTATAATTTTAGTTATTTAAGCGAATGTATGACTTGATTAGGTATGTATAGGGTAGAAAAAAGAGGTGCATTTATAGTTGATGTGATGTTACTGAAGGACTCGTCCTATGTGTAGGTTAAACATTGTATCAATAAGTTCATGTAAGTTTTTAATTTATTTTGGTTAGTGAACTTAAAGTTCGACTGAAATGACATATGTGAAGAGTGAGATGGTAAGATCTGAAGTAACTTGCCTGTAACTCTTACAAGGTAACTCGTACAAACCGACTCCTAACAGAATATACTTGACAAAGATTAGTTTCGTAAAACATTACTCTGCGCGCGAAACTTCTTTCCGAGGTACAAACAGACCTGACAAATACGGAAGGTAGCAAAGAAATTATAATTTTTATATTTGGTATTCAAATTCAGCTCGCTATGTTACATAAAGAATGATGTCCGCCTTTGCGAATCACTGTGTAGCCTTGCGTGTGGTGTAACTCGCCGTTAGCAGTTGTTAGTGTACCGACATCTCGCGCCCTACTGAACCTGGGTTCGATGGGATGCTTACCTATATACACTGTTTTAGCAAACTTTATGTTCATCTTTTTAAATGTTCTTTTTATGAACAGTTGTAATTTTGAATGTTATGAATTACGATGTGCTCATGAAAAGTAAAATATGAATAGCTGTAGTATTTGAATAAAAAAATTACTGATCGAATCTTTCAATGTTTTTGGAAGAACTGTAATATTTGTTTCTACGCGGACTAATGTGATTATTTTCTTCATAGTTAGGTTATGAGTCCG